>JASCZW010011374.1:0-32320 GCA_034211315.2 Aedes japonicus
TGTGAACAGCTGGATAGCACGGGCGGCGGCCGATTTGGGGTCAGCTTATCCACCATACCGCTCGAGGCACAGTATTTGTTGTTGCATTTCGGATTGCCACATCCGTCAACCAGTTGGTAAAAGTACCGCTCGATAAGCTTCTTGGCAGAAGCGCGCTTCATATCTTCGCTGCCGGATCCGGTCGTACCAGTAGATCCGGGGACCGTTGCTGCTGCGGCTACCGCTGGTGTACTACTCTTGGAACGATTTTCACACACGTTGACGATGCGGCGTGGTTTGTCCGCTTCGTGGGAATCGAGTTGCGAGGTCACTACTTGAGCGGGAGTGGCTGACTGAGCATCGTCTTCGCACCGGATGACGACGATTCTTCATCGATCTTGCTGCAGAGGGGAGGTAATTTTTCGGTTTCAATGTACAAAACACTATGTAAGCAAATCATTTGAAGGATGTGAGACTTTAATGCACAACTAGAAAGACTCGAGGAATTCGGGACAGGTTTGGTACGTACCAATAAACGAAGTTTGGGAGGTCATTATTTAACCTAAAGAATGCCTCACTGCTAAATAAAAACGTTTCGTGTTTCTTGTTACTGAGCAGTGAGTTTGTTAAGGTCTTGTCGAATAGTTTGTGCTGGAAGGTAGAGCTTGCCTTGGAATGGCTTGGCGATTGTTCAGGAATGTCTCGACGCGCATAAATTGTTCAGCGGACATGAGACAAAAGCAGCTGAACGTCCTTCTTGAACAATTCGACAATTTAACGTCGTCATCGGTCCTCATGATGATATTCAGCTTTAAATTGAGTTACCCTGTAAACTCGGCCACAGAATCTAAATTTGATAATTCCAGATGCTTTACCGCATTTTTGCAATTTTCTCGATTAAAAAATAAGTTAATATCAATTGGATGAAAAGATAATTTTCAAGTTTCTGAGGAATTGGTTCAATCTGAAATTCTGACCTGTTTCATTTGTGCAAAATAACGGATAGCAGCCACAAATCGGTCTTCTTGCGTAACCTGCTTTGGTCTCTCTTTTTGCAAATGAGAACATAGATCGCTCTAACGTTTGCCTTAAAAAAATTGTATTTTTTTTTCATGGGTTTACCTTAACCCGCACTGACGACACTACCCATGCAGCATCAATCATAGTAACCCATGAGTCAGCAGACAAAATTTGACAGCACTATCAGTCGAACTCGAACCGTGATGATAAAAACAGTGACGCAACTCCGGTTCAAAAGTGTGCCCGTTCAACTAACGGCACCCCGCCGCGTCGAAAACTGCCATCGTGCGGCACTTTGTGGACGCCGGATACGCCCGTTTCGGCATCTACGACATCTTGGCACTATTAGACAACAATCAGAGCATCGAAAGAACGCCCGGTTCTGGACGGCCTACGACCCTGAGCGACAAGAAGCTCCAAAAGAAGGCGAAGAGGAAGACCAATGGAAAAGTGGCTACATCGCTGCGTGCGCTCGGCCTAGAGGTCGGTTCAACCGGCCAAACAGTGAAAACGTACCTGGCGAATATGAACATACATGTCAGGAAGTGGAAGTCCCGTCCTCTGGTTTCGAAGCTACAGGCAATGACGCAACGGCAGCGGCTGAATAAGATGGTCAGCCCAATTTTCCCGGCGCATCGCAAAGAGGCGGTGGTGATGGACGACGAGACCTATCTCACCCTGGATGGCAACGACTGGCAGAGAACTTCGTATTTTACTCCCATCACGAAGGAAGTGAGCTCCACGGTGAAGTTCATTTCACACACCAAGTTCCCCAAGAAGGTGCTGCTGTGGATATCAAAGCCGCTCTTCTTTCGCTCCGGACTGGCCGTGAATGGGGAAATTTATAGTACGAAATGCTTGCCGAAACATCGTTCATCAAGAAATACCATAAGAAGGATGACGCAGTGTTCTGGCCGGATCTGGCGTCGGCCCACTACTCGAAGCGATTGTTGGAGGAGATGGAGCGGCTGAATATCGATGTGGTACCCAAGTCGGCAAACCTTCCCAACATCCCCCACGTGTCACGAAAACTGAGAAGGAATTAATAAATAAAACGAATAAAGAACTCAAAAAAAGATCTTTTCGTCCGCCATGGCGAATGTTCCGGTTATCTGTCGGAAGGCAG
Organism: Aedes japonicus; assembly: GCA_034211315.2. Taxonomy (NCBI): domain Eukaryota; kingdom Metazoa; phylum Arthropoda; class Insecta; order Diptera; family Culicidae; genus Aedes; species Aedes japonicus. Next base: position 2,126 of record JASCZW010011374.1, read on the forward strand.
CTCGCAAGGGCGACGATTTTTTTTAACAAGTATGCTTAAATAATTACCTTCCATGGGAAATTTATCAAAAGCAATTATCTGATCACCATCCGAAAAAAGTCCACATTTTCAATGCAAACATTATATTTAAATCTGTCATTGATTTTTCAAGTTTCTAGAAGCATCTGGAAGCAAAATCGAAGAAAAATAGAAGAGCATTCGAGGTTTTCAAGTACAAAATCATGCACGTGTGTTGCAGGCATATTTTATCCAGAACTTCGTGATTTCAACGTCGTTGACAGTTCTTTGACAATCTCTGAGCTACCAAACTCTTTTCAGTTTGGTTCACCATTAGACACTTTTCCTTTTTTCGTTGTTGTTACTTCATTATTATTGCAGAGCAAATCAGTTAAGCATCTAGCTTGGTTGAATGTTAGCAATGGAATGAAAAATCTAGTCAGAACTTAACAACTAATAACAATTGGATAGCGACGCGAATTACTGTGCCCCTATGATTACAATACTTCTCCCTAATCAGCGACGCCTATTAGCTTTCGAAACTTCTGCTGCTTCTGGACAATCATTGGCTTGGTGAACCCATCGGCTGGTTGTTCCGTTGTGGATGTCTAGCTCAGCTTCACGACACCGTCCGGCAGACTATCATGCTCGAAATGGTACCGTATGCTGACGTGTTTGGTCCGAGAGTTGCACGATCTGTTATTTGCGATGCTGATTGCCGATTGATTACCGCAACGTACGGAAATCGGTCGGGCTTCGAAAAACTGCAACTGCAGACTCCACCACATAGCTTCCTGAATGGTACGAGACATAGCCATGTATTCCGCTTCGCAGGACGAGATAGCTACGGTTGGATGCTTCTTCATGTTCCACGAGATACCTCCTCCCTGCATCAAGAACACGTAACCGGTTGTAGGTTGTCGGTCATCCGTATCTCCTCCGTTTGCCGAATATTCCAACTTCTTGGTGATTGTGTGTTTTGCAACAGCGCTGGGACATCTACACCACCTTCGACAATGTCAAAAACAAATAACCTCTGTAGGTTAGTGCGTCTGTGCATTAGAGTTTTCAAGTCGATCAGTCTACAACGACTCGGATAGTCAGGTAGATTTGCTGGGTTATTATTGGTCGGAAGTTGACGAAGAGCCGTACAAAATTGCATTAAACCCTTTACATACTAACAGCATACTCCATGATGTTACGATCGATCGAAAAGTACAGTGCCTTGAGAGCATATACCTATATAGGTGAAACCACTTGTATTGCGATGGATAAATCCCAATGCTGCACAGTCCTTTGCGGTAGTTGTGCTAGTATGCTCATTGAACGGGAGTTTCGTATCTACTGTAACCCCAGAACACGCTCTATAGCTTCTGAGCTGAGGGAGTAATCGAATTCTGTTCAGGATTGCCGGCGAGTGTACGAAATAATTTTGCACTTTTTGATGTTCAGTTCCACTCCAACCGTCGATATGCGATGATATAACTTTGTAGATTTTTAGATCGTCAGCGTAGAGGATTTCTGCCGAAAACACAAGCCATTCACGAACAATATAAAAATCAGTGGCCCCAGAACGCTTTCTTGCCACCTCGGTGCACCTGACGTGACGGAGAAGACGCGCGACCGACTACCGTTTCATTTGACGAAAGCGCTCCGACCAGATAGGTAAGAGTGCCACCAATTTGTGATCCAATCAGGAAAGCCCAGCTAATTCATCTTGTCAATTGCAAGGACGTAAGAAAACTTGTCGAAAGCTTTCGAAAAGTCGAAGTATGTGGCATCAACTTGGTGACGGTTCTCAATTTCCCTTGATAGAAAATTTACGTAAGACATCAGATTCGTTGTCGTGGATCGCTTCTTACCAAAACCATGTTGAAATTCAGAAATCAACGGTCAAGATACAGCGTAAAGGACGCGCTTCGGAAAAAGTACCTTCACTGAGAGACCTGTTAAAAATAATCGTCAACGGTATCAGCAGTGAATCAGCACATTCTTTTAAAAACAACGGCGGTATCTTGTCTGTGCCTGACCCTTTCGACTCATCCAACTTCCAGGGCAGACAAAACTTCATGTTGGTGCACAACTATAGCAGGACAGGATCCTAGACTGGCAGGGAAAAAAAATTGGCGACATGTGACTGTGTACGTTTTCGAATAAATCGGCAAACAGATTAGCTAGCGCGTGAGGTGAATCAGCTGAAGTTTCTTTAGAAGTCATGTCGATAGCGATCCGGTTGGATTGCTTACAGCTTCGAATATACGACCAAAAGGATGACGGGTGCTGATTCGCAGTCCGCTCCAATCGTCTGATATAGCAACGAAATGCAGCGTCCTGGCAATTGGCGTGATTGGTTTTGAGCGACTGTAGATTGATCCGGTTCACAGCAGTCCGTGAGCGTTTACGAGCTTTTCGCACAATGTTACGGAGATGATGTAACTCAGTTGTCAGTTTGAGTGATCCAATCGTCGATGCAAAAGTTCTATCCCGTTAGCCATAGAAGCTCCTTCCACACAGTACAATAATTTATTCATTCGTAACTTTGGGTCGCCGCTTGCATAAGGTACCTACTTCCCGAGAGCAGGATCATTGCCAAATCTGGGACCTTCAGCGCGTTAAGTACAGAGATTGAACCGTCGCCGTTTTGCAGAACTACAATATATCTCACCAGGTCGAAAGCTTGTGACAGGTATTGTGGAGCAGATTGTGGAGTAATATTCACGGTTCTTCAACTTTTCAATTATAGGCAACGCCACGAAACCCGTCGCAACTCAACCCTCTTGAACTTCGGAATTTTTTCCAACTAATCTTGAGTTTTCTTTCTTTTCTCCGGTTAGATACATGGACCCATACATCCTTGCAGAATCAATAGAAAAACGGTTTGAAGTAACATAGGGGTATGAAAGTGCGTTGGTCGCTTTGTTTGGATGTATTTGAAACCTACCTCGGTTAAAGGTTCGCACTGACTTGAAGCTCGGTTTCGCACTGGGTTGGATGGTTCCAACCCCGACAATACACGAATTCGATATAAATCTTCACATCAAGGTACTGATTTTTGCTACACATTTTCAGTCCCTTATCTTGTAATTCACCAAAATCATGACCTGTGTTCAGTACACGTTCTCCGTACTCCCGCAGAGTCTTGATGGAGAATCGCTTGAGATGCTATCATGAGTCAAATCGATCTGACTGTTCACCGTCAGCTTTGCAAGAAACTTATGTTATAACTACTGAGCAGATTATCCGCATTTTGACTGTTATTAATTTCACCGGCCATTCATGTAGGTGATTCAAGTGCAAATCGTTCGAAAACTTCACTCTAATTCTTTGTTTTTATCCTAAATAATATCCCAGTATACCGAACGTGAACGTACAACGATGAAACACAATAAGTTTACTTTTCCATCTGCTATTTGTAAAATTAACCAGACCAGAATCTGAAGACACTATTGCAAGCACATATAAGCAGTAGCCAGTAGCAGTAGTAAACCGATCACACTTTAAACAATACTTACAAGTACGGATGACTCATTGTCCAGTGACTGTATCCCCAAAACCCAGCACAAACTCAATCAATAGTTACTGTCGTCGAAATGCCAGTAGAACACTGTTTGGTCTTCCAATAAAACTGACCTGCTCAACTCATCCACCGCCAAACCGAACAGGATGAGTGAACTTCTAAGCCCTGAACTGCGTGATGATGGAATCCCCTCCCTCCTCTATACAATAAAAACAAAACTAAATCACATTGAATGGAGTTTCCCCATTCGTAGTACCATAATATTCCCGAAAGAGAATATCGTATCGCAGTGCGAGGACCACTCAAGACGGTTGTTTCCGTCACGGCGTCTGGCGCAATCCGCTAGACGACGTAGTTTGCTTTACACCCCCGTATAACTAGTTGGGAGAGATTTCCTCTAGAACAAAGAACAACAGTGATGAGACGGAAGGACGAGGCGAAATTCCCCGCCTTCCCATCCCCATTGGACTGCAAGACAACGGGAGTCTACGCAAAAGAGCAAAAAGAGGCACAAAATAAAGAGATAATAATAACGCGAAAGAACCTTGAAATGATTTGCAAATATTCAGCGGGTGTGTGTGCTGCTGTGTAAGAGGATTTGATGGACTGCATTTTGTTTTGGGCACAGACCGGACATACCTGGAATCGCCGTCAATTTTGCTCTGTTTGTCCGTGTTCATAGAACTCCGATTCCACTCTCCAGGGGCGCCAACGCTGCTGCTCGATTTGTAGTTTTTCGTGTGAACAGGATTATTTCTCAATTTTATTTTGTTGATGCACAAGACGGAACTTTTTCATTCATGCCTTCGTTCGTTCCTCGCTGCAGGTGTTGGTCTCACTAGTCGCGTTTTTTTTAAAGAGAAGTTTCAAGCGAAATCCGCCGAAATTAACATAAAAAACACATTCCACCACTGACCAACACTTGAAGTAGTAGTTGACAGCTATTTACGATGGTCAAGGTTCGCTTTTCGGCGGAATATCACTTATTTTGGGAGGGATTGAACAAGAACTTTCTGATTAAAAATGATGAATGTTTGGGATCGAAATTGACAGTTCGTGATTTTTTGCTTTATTCTTCAACCGGTTGGTAACCGTTGCGCAGGGCCGCAGCTAGGAGGCAAATATGTTTTGGATTATAGTCACTAGATTCATAGTCTGGCGGATACAACGACGGGAGCCAATTTGAACTGTCAGTTGGCGGAGCCAATCGAGCATATCTCGAGTAATTCTTGTTAAGGGCCTAAAAGCCATTTGTAAACAATGACTTTAAATATCGATTTCTCCTGAATCTTAAATCACGCTCGTGAAATGAAAGCAGCATTTGGTAGAAGAATGTTAGTTCTACCATATGGTGTAGCAGGATATAGTGGGATTATCGTAATTTGTGAGAAATCAATGTTGTTTACAAATAGTTTTTAGGCGCTTAACATGAATTACTCGAGATATGCCTGATTGGCTCCGCCAACTGACAGTTCAAATTGGCTCCCGTTGTTGTATCCGCCAGACTATGATCTAGTGACTATATTTTGGATCGGTCACAAAGAACGAGGACACGCTTGAGCAATTACCTAATGCTTCTAATAAAGATAATATTGAAAATTCTTTAGAATTAAGAATTTCATAAGGTTCAAATTATGAACGATGCTTTGGAATTTCAAAAGGCTGATTTATGAATGGATTACATTAAAATTAAATTAAAATTGTGTGCTTCCACGATTAAAAGTGTTGACATATACTACACTCAACGAAATAAACTTTCGATATTCATAAGATTGCGTTATGATTATTTGCTATCCAGCATTTTACAAGTGATTAATGGCGGCCTCGTTTGAGCCCAGTTTCTGTTATGGAACAAGCTATTTGACGTTTGGCTTAGGTCGTTTGACCGAGAATCGATCAAATCTTATCGATTAGCTGTCAAACGACCTAAGCCAAACATCGAATCGCTTGCTCCCTACCAGAAACCGAGCTCAGCCGAGACGGCCATTAGTACTCGTAAAATGCTGAATAGGAATTAAGTGTAAATTTCATAAATTTATCTTATGAAATATAATCATGGACCCAAAAGGGAAGGACGTAGTTGTGCGGAAGAAACATTTGAAAAATTATGGATCACTGTTGTACTAGAGAACCAGCTTCTAGTACTGTCAAAGTGCCGGGTATACTAGAATATCTTCGATATTGCGTTGACGTGTTTTATCGTGCATGTTAGTTATGACAGCTGCTATTATTTACATCACTTGGCTATCACCGGTGTTTTCAAGTCCAGCACAATATTTTCCACTCCGTTTTTATTGTTAACGAATGTTTATTGATTTATCTGCGCGGACCAGAGTATTCGTTCTTGTGCTCCCAATCATTTTTGAAGTGCTCAACTCCAGCAGCATCAACGAAGAATATAAAACACTCTCCATGAAGCCAAATTCGGTACAACCATGAACATCATGCATATCAAACAGCTGGAGATTTTACGCGATGAGGTGATGGAGTTCCGAATGTCGATTTTTTTGGTCTATATGTATCTGGATTTGAAGAAAGGTAAGCAAACATATTCGAAACATGCAACAGTATTGCCGTTGGTATTTCCATTAAACCACGGCTAAGGGAGAAATATGTGTGATAATTAATCCAATTAAAATTCTAGTCGAAGCGTCACTATCTAGCTTGAAGGATGAAGCTAGAAAGTACAAAGTTGAATCACAAGATCCGAAGCGTAGACGCATCATCCACGATCTGTTGGTGATAAAAGATTACAAAATCTCACTGATTAGCATCAACGAAATCTTCAACGAGTGTAAAATAAATCGCCATGTTATAATGTATTTTTATGGAATACAAGTAGTTTATAGTTTATGACTTTATTTTTTATGCTTATTTTAGATTAATTTCCAAAGTTAAAATTGGCGATCCACGACCATCCAGGAAAACAGCTGAAAGTCGAATCCGATTTACGGATTCGGTAATTTGCAACTCCGGTAATGTACCGGACTCGTAATTTCACCCGAAGTCGATCGAGACGACGTACCGTGCGTGGCTTCCGAATATGTAATCTTCTAGGATGCCTTCGACGAATGAGAATGGCTCGATCAACGTGGAATCGGTGGATATTAAGACCGAAGGCAACAATCCAACAGCCGTACCCCCAGGATCTGCCTTCATTTAACAAAGCATAAAATTTGTAGTATTTCGTGGGTCAATCAGGATGAAGACTTAGGAATTTATATATTCGGTTTTTTTTCAAAACCTGGGATCAAAACATTATGTTCATACCATCGAGGCACTTTTCGATCAGATTTAAATTTTATTTGAGACAGTAATAAAGTTGAAACAACCAAAATATTGGTTTTCGATCACTTTTGGCTGATGGAATGAGCTGTAGTAGTTTATTGCTTAACTGTGAATATGCTGTAATTTTCATGTAGGCGTTTGGGCTTATGACGCTTTTATAAAAATCGCCTAGTTTGCTATCTTCTGCCTTCAGCGAATCACAGTCTAGCGCTCAGATGTCAGTGAGGATTCCATTTCGTTCTCATTTTGTTCTTCAGTAATAAGAACATTAATTTTATCCTTAAGATAGAGAAGATTCATCGTAATTAGTTTTAATTTCATTTCGATCAATCAAATCTACTGGGGGCAATTACAATCTCGTAGGGGAACGTCTATTAATTATGTCTCGCAATAAGTAAATTTTTACACCACTTTTCTTCGAACATCTCTTTAAAACAAGCTCAATATTGTTGTATTTTTACAGTTGTTTTATCAAGCGAAAGCTTAAATCATTTCTGAAATTTGACGATGATTGTCTAAACGACTCACTTCGTTAGGGAAACAAACACCAAAGGCTGTAACATTTCATCGATGATACGCAGGACAAATTATAGCCACCAATAATGATACCCGAACCCGAAAAAAGTCTTCCACATAATTGAAAACCATTCTATCGCTATGACACGAACGATTGCTGCATCAGTCCGGGCGATATAATAGTGCTGGCAGGAGAATCACTTCCTAAAGCACATGTAAGATGAAATTGTGTACATCAAGATCCTCGTGAAGCCATCCTCAAGTGCGCTAAGAAATCTTCCAAGAATCCCTACTGATTTCTCCTGCATATGACAAGAATATGACAACCTATACCCATTTTCCACACAAAATGAACCCACTAAAAACTGTAAAAGTAAATGCTCTTTTAATAATGAAATAAACGATGTTTTCAATTCATATGAATAGATTATTAAGCGTCCTAATCTTAAATATTGCATACTGCAACCGAAAGCAGTTTTTAATCTGAGCTGCAATCTTCCACTCGTTTCTTTAGACTGTTATCTCAAATATCTACTGGAATGATTTGGTGGGATTATCGTGAAAGTTGACGATACCCGACAACAACCGAAACAAGCTCGTCGATCCTCGGTTATGCATCAAGAATTTTCATGATGTAGATGGAATGAGGCAGCTTCTGGAAACACTTCTGGATATTGCTCACGTAGAGTCGAGCCGTTTGAAGGCGCTCGACTATGCTCTTGTATGTATCGACTATGCAGCTTTCCCAGCTCTAGGCAATGCGTCAACAACCCTTGTATCCTGAAAAGGAATTTCACCATCATGGACAGAAGAATGATCCGACCTTAAACTACGAGGCACTACAAAGACACATGGCGATATCGGCATACCATGCTATACCAGAGATCAATGAGGAACCACCAGACGATCTACTGAATCATTCCGATGGAAATGCGTTTAGTTAGTCCTAGGGATGCCATGGCGATTAGCTAACTGAAATAGTCTGAGTGAAATTGCGAGTGAATAAAGGAGAAACTCTTATGTATGAAATCAAAACATGCTGTGAGTCTCCTTAAGAAGTAGCTCCGTAGTATTTTGATAACCTAATAATGTTGATAACATTCAAATAGTTTGATTGATAACAAAATTCTTTCTGATCAATTTACTAATAAGGGTAAACCAAAATGTTCTCAAAGAAATCTTCTTGTATTTTCTTTTCTAGAGAGGAAAAAGCAGTTACATTTTGTTTTACAAACAAAAATCCTTAAAATTGCATCATTAAGTTTGTTTTGCCGATTGAACTTACTAAGGCAAGCAAACAAACAAAAAACCTTTAAAAACTCAAAAATATTCCGTTCCGGAATATAAGAAAAATAAGCACTCTGTAGAAACTGAATCCGAAACTGAGCACCATTTCTGATTTAATGATTGATTAGATTCATATATGCATGTTTATAACGTTAATGTCCGCTAGAGGCACATTTACTCTATCTACTATTATATTGAGTTTGATCACTCATTCAATCGCTATTTTGCCTATCATTACTATTGTGTTCCAAAAATTTTCCGGTTCTCATTCGAGGTTCCAGGGAGGCGGATGATTTTCCGTCTAAAGCTGCGGTTCAACTATCCCTATTGGTGCTGTTGTTGGCTCATGACCGAACGGATAGTAGATCCAGCCACAAGGGAACCCATGGTAAACGATGGCGAAGGTGACAAATGTCGATGCTGCCGATGGTGATGGTGATGGTGCTGGCGATGATGATGATGATGATGATGATGATGATTATGACAATGGTGATGGTGATGTTGTTGTTGTTGCATTTTTTTGCTTTTGGTTCCGCTGGAAGTTTAGCGATGATGTTCCACTACCTGCCACCGGTGGAATCATTTCACGCATCATAGAACAACCAGGAGTCCAGAAGTTATTGGTGCCGAAGGAGCAGCCCAGTTTGGTTAAATGGCTAAACATGGTATTGGCAATGACCACTACCAGGGAAAACAGTTACAATGCTGTTTCGCTGAAATGTTGCATAATTAGATCTATTTTGAATCTTAAATTTAGTTGCAGCACTTACCAAACGAAAACTTTCGGCGTGGCTTCGGTTGCACTAAGGATGATCAGAGGAAACTATACAGAGAACACGCAAAGCCGATGAAGAACGGCCAATTGATTCCGATGTAGGTTAGTCGTTTGTGTAGCTCCCAGCCCATCTTGAATTACTTGAACTCGAAGGCGTAGTCTGCTCTGCTCGCGACTCATATGTACTATGTACAGGATGCTGCACGCAAACGGAACCGTGATAGGCAGATACTTGACTATAGTGCTCTGTAACAGTAATAGTACCTGGATTAATAAACTGATTTAAGTTACGTACCTGAATTAACAAACTGATTAACGTATCGGCTTCGTGTCCTACTGATACCGGGTCTCGTTGAATAATGCCCTGATGGTTGGACCGACTGCCTCCAGCAACTTACTCCGGACGGTGAATTGACCTATTCGATAGCAGCTAAACAAATATTCGGAATTTGTTAGAACTTGATTCGTCATCATCGCGGGTGAAATTTTTAGAGCTGCCCAGTCGGTGACGTTTTTTACTTGAAAATATCCCGCTTGATCCGCTTGATCAATAAATTGAGACCAATATTATTCCTATCTTAACTTTTTCTGCACCTCCAAAAACCGCTGACCGCCAAAAACAGCTGGACCTCGTGACTTTGTTTTGACAAGAAAATAGTGTCGCCGAAGTTGAAAAAAAACAATGTTGCTGGATTTTTCCAGTACTGCTCTGGTAATGATATTCTAGTGATATGGAACTTGATACACTGGAAATTTTGACCAGGTGCGTCATGCATAAATCGTCCGTCCGACGTCCGTAATTAGTCCGTGATATAATAATGTCGAAAAAATAAAAATATGGAGCAACCTCCCAACTAACATTTTTCATTGGATAAAAGCTTTATTGGCAATACGTATACAACGTTAAACTGAGTAATGGTTAAGTAGTGGTTGCACAAGCGCCTATTTTCACAGGCAAATCTGGCGAATCTACCCAGCTTCATGAAAATGCAAAAATAGTAGCTTTTGTACAGCCTTTAGAAAACCCGTCATGCGGTATATGTAATCGGTTTATAGCCTAGGAAGCTTTTATCCAAAAATTATACAACTTATAACGTAACTGTTCTCAAAGACAGTACTTTTGAAACGCATATTCTGCATATTTATTTGTTTATAGCAATTTCTATTTTTAGAACTGTGGCAAACAGTTTCTTATTGCTAGTCTTAACACGTTGATATAAACGCTTAAACATAGTTTCTATACAGCAATCGAAAAAATATGTATGTCAAACACGGTTTACAATACGCGTGGTCCGAGTCGTGGACGATATTACGGCAATGGTACTGTTTTACCGTTGTAAAAGGGCAATTAACGTTTAACTAAATGGATTTTGTATTATAATGTTTATATAGATGTATATATTTATATATCACTCACCCATGTACTTACCAGATTCGAACTCTGCACCTTCACCATAAAAACGGTGACTCTATCCTCAGATCCATATCAGCTGTGAGGAATTCCAGTACCCGTATTTAAAGTGCTCAAACCATATTTTAGTTCTAATAATGCTGAACAACAGTAATTGCTGAAGCTCTTTACGCCGAGATTCTTATAATCTAAACATGATCACCATCCATTTTTCGTTCCTATCTGTGCCACGCTCGGATTCATTTGTTATAATTTTCTTAAACGACAATTTCATTTATAACTGTTGTTATAGATTGCTATATTAATCATTGCTATATTAATGGTACAATGATGCATAGAATGACAGTACTTGCCTGTAAAAAATATTTGCACATTGTACAAACAGTTTCCTCCGAGTAAATCCTAACAAATAATGCAAATAATGCGTCCGCAGTCGACTAGACTAACAAATAAATGACAATCGTCAACACCGCCGACGGTTGCTACGATTTTCAACCAAAATTAAGTTGAAAATACTCAACCGCTCATTGCGCGAAGAGAACGTGATGATTGAGTAGCTTCAACTTAAAATTGAGTTGTTTTGATCTTCATATTAAAATATAAACAAGTTAGGTTTGGAAATACAAGTTAACAATAGCTAATGGTCCTCATTAAATGTTCAAGCATTGTTGATAATATAGATCTATAAGCAAATAACGAATGACGATGTTGTTATTCACGACCTAAACAAACCTGCTAAATATTTTTGTTTAAATTGGAATAAAATATCGATCACCAAAATAATCATAAGTGACTAGATGGGTGAATTCTACCTACATCAATTTTTGTATTCACCCAACTGCTAACCTCACTTGAAAGAACCCAACGTTGAGTTTTTTTTTACTTAATTTTGGGTACTTTTTTCTTAGCGTGTACACTTTCGATTGACATCAATCATTACGCGTGTATAGTCTCGTGGGATTGTGGCTCGGCTCTGGATGCCGAGGTTCATGGTTCGAATCCCGATTGCAACTTTTTTTTTCATGTGAGGAAAATATTCATACGATCGTCATATGAACCTTTTTCTATTGGGGATTCGTATAAAACTAGCAATGATGTCTTCTGGCAAATTTCCATACAATATTCGAATGAGTTCCTCACGATTTGTTCACTCAGTGTACTTATACAACATTTTATACAGCTATAATCACTAAGCAGTATAGCGGCTAAGGTATTTTTAATATAAAGGCTTTTGAAAAGCTATAACAAAGCCAACAAATAAAACTGTGTAAGAGAACACAGAATGATCATTCAAATGCTTAACCGACTAATTTCTTAGCTACATAAACAAGCTGTGTAAATGCAGACAAACATTGTTCTCATAAGAACTTTCTTTTCAAAGTATGCAACCTAGAGCTAAATGTTGTGTTAAAGCTGTGTTACATTACGCATAAGTACTGTATCGATTTTTTAATTCTGCTTATTGCTTATTCAGCTTCACTTGCTTTTATACAATTATAAAACAGCTTATAAGTTCTTAACTTCGGCTTAGGCAACTAGAAATGTTAGTTGGGCTGGACTTGAACCTTAAACGTTGAGGTTATGGGCCCAGTGACTTGCCCACTAGTATATATCAACACTTGTAATCAGAAAAGCTGAAAGACGCATAAGAACAACGTCGTGTGAAACAAAATCTATTCATAAGTCAGCCTTATGAAATTCCAAAGCGTCGTTCATAAGTTGAGCCTTATGAAATTCTTAAGATTATTTGGCTGTGTGTAGTGGTCAAGTGATTCGCAACCCATCTACTCTGTTACTGAGAAGAAATTTATAAATGTAAATATATATTTCTTTCTCTTTTTCTGAATTGAAATGATCCACTTTTTTTTACGCAAATCGAGTAACATTTCCGTTACGAAAAAGAGCACAAAAAAAAAAACAATTATAATATCTATGTGTCCCATCTATGATTTTTTTAAATGTTATCAACAACTGATATCTATTTGTAACCACACATACTTCCAAGTCGCTAAGAACAGTGTGCCAGTCACGGTGTCTTACACACTAGACGAATATGTTTCATCACTTCGGCATTTCGACTTTCAGTCCATATCACATGTGTGGCACACTGAGGAACACTTTTGACAGTTGAGCTTGTAGAAATAAAAAAAAACAGCAACCTTGCCAATATGCATTGCCTTGTTGCCAGGCTCAGCAGAAAATAACAATTTGGGCTGTCAACACATCGGCAACTTTGACACATTTCGGGAACTCCCTGAACATTGTAACGCTTGTAGATACATTCAAAAAAAAAAAACTGCACCGGAGAAAAGTGTGCTGAGCGATCCACCCCTTGGTGGCCACACATACTTTTCATTTGCTTCATAAACTTCATGTGTGTTTCTCAGAAGGTTCTGTTTATGTGTGAATGAATGAATATTATGTGGATTTTAACTTGGTTCCTTAGTAAAAATAAAAAGGCATATTAAAGAATGGCACAAGCTGATCACAAGCGCTTAGAGTATGCTTCCGATGAGATGTTCCTGCGGCTGCATTCAATAGACTTTCAAGCATTTCCAGCATCATTTTTGCACACCCCTCATTTTAAAGGTGTGTGCGTGTAGCATCATGCCTCTATTTTGATTTTGAGATTAGCACTTCAATTATCAAAATGTCGTCGAAGGAAGAGGAGCAACGCATCACGTGCATGGCGAAAATCCGAACTACTCTCACGCCAAGTTGGTGAAACTGTTGAATGTGGCTAAATCAACTGTAACCAACGTATTAAAAGTGTTCGGTGAACGTTTGTCGACAGCCAGGAAAGCTGGATCGGAGGGAAATCGAAAGCCGGAGGCCACAGCGACGACAAAAAGAGTTGCCCACTGTTTCGAGTGGAACCCCAACTTTTCCGTCCGAGATGTCACAAAGAAGCCGAGAGTGGCACCTTCAACCGTGGCTAGAGCAAAAAAAACGTGCTGGTCTGTCGACTTACAAGAAAGTGGTGACTCCAAATCGTGACGACAAACAAAACATTTGAACAACAAACAACAAACGATTTGAAATTGGTTCACTGTTGTAGAACCCCTTGGTCCGAAGTACACCTTGAAGGCAGCACCTTGCTATACATATTTGCGCCTTTGTTTTGATTTGCTGTGTTGTTTTGACAGAATATTTGAGAGTGTGTTCGTGTGAGTTCATTATTAGGGGCGCATTATTGAGCTTGGGACCGATGTGCTAGTACTGACTGAGCCAAGAAAAAAATCGTATTTGTATGGGACCTACTGGTCTTAGAGTTAGTCTATGGTTTGATTGCGTGGTACAGGACGATGAAACGTCAAGGCAGACTTTACACAGCTTCCTGGACAGGAATTTTATACGGCAACCGGACAAGGAAAGGTGGCAGATATTTTCAAGCACATTAAACTCTTAAAGTTCGCGAAGAAATATCTGGTGTGGTAGACCATCTGTACCTGTGGCTTGAAGAGCAACGTTAACATTGCGATCGAAACCGTCAACCAGGAAATTTATCTGAGCAAGTGCCTACAAAAACGTCTACTGTCTTTCCTGAAGCGAAACAATTGTTTCGTTCCATTTTGGCCGGTGGTATGCTGCCCATAACGTTCAAGTGGTGCCCAAGGACAAGAACCCTCCCAACACGCCAGAGCTCCGCCCAATCGAACAATTTTGGGCCATCGTCAAGCGGAACCTTCAGAAGACTCAAAAAGCTGTTGTGATTGAGAAACAGCTTTTGAGTCTTCTGAAGTTCCACTGTCTTAAAACAGGCGAAACTCTGGCGTGTTGGAAGGGTTCTTGTCCTTGGGCTTCCCTTAACGTTTTCGACGCAAAATGGAACGAACATTCAGGAACGGCCGAACGTTTTTTCTTCCACCGCGGTTTCGATCTGATGTTAACCGCAGGCAATGGTCTACCAGATGCTTCTTCGCGGCAAATCAATGACGCTTGGCAAGTATCTGCCGCTGTCGTGTCGAAGCGTAAGCGTATCGTCACCGCACTGTGGAAGCGACTATGTGGGTCCCCTTTAAACCGTTTTCGGCTGTCGGTACTGCACATCCGTCTAGCCAATAATGCGCTGGCAGGCTGCACGAACACTCTCCTATTCTGTCTTTGGCACGGCAAGTAAAGACTCAATATGTATGGGTAGCACGCTCAAGTCGGGCAAGTAACAGTGAACCAGGCTTCAAATCGTTTTGTTAAATGTTTGTTTGTCTCGCATTTGTCACCTCTATGATGTGGTGTACCGATCTCACAACCGGTTAATTGCCACTCTCGGCATCTCGGACGGATGGGCAACCGATGATCGCTGTGACTCCGGCTCGATCTGCGCGCTGAGGAGATAGGCGTTCTGTAGCATGCGTTGGTTGCAGTTGATTTAGCCACGTCGGCAGTTTCGCCAGCTGGCGTGAAGGTAGTTCAGTTTCGTGCGTTATCTCTTCCTTCGACGGTATTTTGATAATTGAAGTGTAATCTCAAAGATCAGATAGGGCATGATAACTACGCACGCAGTGCAAAACGGAAATAACTGAAGTCTATTGAGTACATTATCATCATCAGGTAAACGCTGTAACAATAACAATATCGCCTTTTATTTTTGCTAAGGAGACAAGAGGCGCATATTCATTCATTCACTTGCATAAACAGAACTTCTGAAGAACGCATGGTTATGAAGCAAATGAAACGTAATGTGTACGCAAAGTGAATCATCTCCTAGCAGTCTGATTTTTTTTTGGAATGTATCTACGAAAGCGATACAATGATTATCAAGTTGCCGTGTGTTGACGAAATAAATGACCCGATTTTTCTGCTGGTACCTGACATATGTAAGGTAATCATATTGGCAAGGTGCTGTTTTTTTTGACTCTGCAAACTCAACTGTCAAAAAGTCAGTCCTCAGTGAAGTACACGTAATGACAATGGACTGAAAATCGAGAAATGTGATGACGAAACATATTCGTCTGATGTGTGGTACCGTGACTGTACCTGTTCATAGCGATGATTTTAAATGAATATCAGTTGATAACATTTAAAGAAAAATCATAGATGGTTATAGATATTATAATTGTTTTTTGTGCTCTTTCGTAACGAAATGTTACTCATTCAAAAAGTGGATATTCAATTGAAGAAAGCATATATTTACATTTATAGAACGCTTCTCAGCTGGCTGAAATTAGATAGTTGCAATCACTTGACCTACGCACAGCCAAATATAATCTTGAAATTTCATAGGCTCAACTATGAACTGACGCCTGGAAGTAAGGCTGACTTATGAATGGGTACTGACGTTATGGATGCCTCAGCTTTTCTGATTACAGAGGTATATTTGATATACTAGTGGGCAGTCATAGACCCACATAACCTCAACGTTCAGGTTCCAGAGTCGCGTAGCATTTCTAGTTATAAGCCAGAGTTAAATCAGCTGTTTTATAATTGTATGAAACAGAGTAGCTGAACAAAATCATTGTAACATGCGTAATGTAACACAGCTTAACCTGGCATTTAGCTGATTGCAGCACTGAAGAAATTCTTATGGGAGCAATGTTTATGCTGCGTTACACCGGCCCCACGAACTATATGGCCCAAGTAATCAATTAAGTGATCATTCTGTATTCTCCTTACGCAGTTTTATTTGTTGGCTTGTGCAGCTTTCGAAACACCTGTAAAATGCAGCCTTAACAATACTGCTTAGTGATTATAACTGTATAAATGTTGTATAAGTACACTGGAGTGAACCGTCGTGAGACTCATTCGAATGTGCTGAGACTATATGTATCGTGCTAGTTTTGCTGCAGATCCCAATAGTTCATGACGATCATAATGAATATTTTCCTCACATGAAAAAGTTGCAATCGAGAACCATGAACCTCGGCATCGAACCTGTCTACGAGACTATACGCTGTGATGATGATGTCAATCGAAGTACGCTAAATTGCCCAAAATTAAGTAAAATAATTGATTCTCCCGTGATTATGGAACCAGATACAGATGATGTAAGCCAAATTCACCCATCTAGTCACTTATGATTTTGTGATCGTCTTTTATTGTTAAACAAAATGTTAATTTGTTCGTCGTGAATCTATATTATCAATGTCCTTGTACATTCAATGAGGATATAAACCAGCTATTCTATTACTTCTATGTATTTTTTTTTTTTTGTATTTCCAAACGTTATATTTAATATCAAAACAACTCAGTACAGATTGAAGCTGCTCAATCATCGTTATCTTCGGCACCAGCAGACACAGTTGTAGCAGCCATTGTCACGATTTAGTCACCATTAGGCTCATGACTATATTATTACATTGACTGTTAGGATTTACTCGGAGAAACAACATACAATGTGTAAATCTTACATTCAACTACAATCATTCTATGTGTACCATTAATATAGCAATGATTAATATAACTTAATCTATAACAGCAGTTATAAATGAATTCGTTAGAAAATTATAATATGAATCGAGCGTAACAGGTAGAACGAAAATGGATGGTGATGTATATCTTTAGATATAGAAAACTCAGCAATTGTTGGTCAACCAGAACTAAAGCTATGTTTTGAAGCACTTTAAATGCGGGTACTCACTCTGGCTGATAGAGTCACCGTTTTATATTGAAGGTACCGAATCTATTAGTGAGTAAATCTCTCATCTATATAAAACATTATAACAAATCAACGGATCGTTATTACCCTTTACAACGGTAAAACAGCTGCCGTGCATGTAACTAGCGTTGAAAATTGGTTGCTGTTATGCCGAACCCGCGCTGGCTTCAGCATATGACCTACGCTATTTGCTTTTGATTTGCTGTGTGTAGGCTCTTTGAAGTGTGGTGGACCGAAGCTTGGGACGATGTTCTAATTGCAGGAAAAATCGTTTTTCCTGCCAGTCTTGGGGTTAGTCTGTGTATCGTCCGCGACTCGGACCACTGCATGTGTAGGCAAGATTTTGACATACGCTCTTTTTCGTGCTGTATAAGTATGTTTTAAACATATCAACGTCGTAGACTAACGATAAACTGTTTATACAGTTCTAGATAGAAATTGCTGACAAATAAGTATGCTGATATGCGTTTCAAAAGTACTGTCTTTGAACAGTTACGTTATAAGTAGCTGATTACATAGCGCATGACGAGTTTTCAAAGGCTGTGCAAAAGCTACTATTTTGCATTTTCGATGGAACCGGAACATAATGTACTCAGTTTAACGTTATATACATGTGCCAATAAACATCAATGAAAAATGTGTGAAATTCTTTCCATATTTTATTTTTCGACGTGTATCACTTGGCTGGACATCGAACAGACATTTTACCTGGTCAAATTTTCGATCAATTTCCATATATACTGGAATATCATTGCAGGCATGACACTAGAAGATCAGCTTTGGCGATTTTTTCAGCTGTCAACACTATTTTTTCTTGTCCGTCAGCTATTTTGGCGGTCAACTTGTGGAGACAAAGAAAGTTGGAATGGAATGATATTGATCTTTATTGATCAGGCAATGAATCAAACGGATATTTTCAGTAAGATGCCGTGCCTAGACGCTCTTCATTTCGCGCAATGATGACGTCAATTATGATTCAGTGGGCTGGCTGCTATCAGTCAGGTCATTCTGTCCAGTATTGAACGATCGGTCAGCAGAATATCGTAGAGTTACAATGACCATTGACCTCAGTTTGTTAATTCAGGCCAGCACTGGCGCCAAATCAGTTTGTCAATTATATTACTGACCGCAGGCTATAGTCAAGTATCTGCCTATCGCGGTTCCGTTGCGTGCACGCCGAAGCATATGGTCTTGGCTGGCGCGAACCACCTCGGTGTTACCTGCAACAATGGAATCAATTGGCCGTTCTTCATCGACGCGCCTCTGATCATCCTTGTCTGGCCGAAGCCACGCCGAGATTTACTCGTTTGTGGTAAGTGCCTCAACTAAGTGGATTCAAGATAGATCTGAGTATGCGGCATTTCAGCGAGCAACGTAGCAACATTTTCCCTGTGCAGTGGTTCTTTAGGCTGGGCTGTATCGGCACCAACCTTTCTGGACTCCTGTTATTCTATGTGCGTGAGAATATTCCGCCGTGTGATAGTGAACATCGTCATCAAAACCTCAGCGGAAAAGATGCAGCAACAACATCTGTCACCATGTCCTTGTCATCATCATCATCATCATCATCATCATCATGCACCATCATAATATTCGCATTTGTCCTGCAATGGCTGGATCTCCGTTCGATCATGAGTAACCTTCAGAACCTCATGATATCCGCCTCCGGGGCTGGAAAATTTTAGTGTTAATGTAATGATAGGCAAAATAACGAGATATTGATCAAACTCAATATAATAATTGGATAACGTTATAGGCACCGTATATGAATCTGTCATCGTTGAGTAAATTGCTCGATTTCAGTTCAGTTTCTGAAGTGTATATTCCGGGTGATCTGATTTCAGGTTTTTGTTTATTTGTAATATAGTTCCCTCGACAAACAATACGGAGGATTTTTTTGGCAAACAGATAACCGAACAAATATAGAGAAGATACAGAGATTTCTTTGACATTTTGGTTTACCTTTATTGGCTGGAATTGATCAGGAAGATTTTGTTATCAATCAGGCCTATTTGAATGTTATCAGCATTGACAGGTTAATCAATGCTGCAGACGTAAGGAGATGCAGCATGTTTTGTTTCATGCATGAGTTTTCTCCTTTCACTCTTGATTTCACACAGACTATTTTTCAGATTGTATCGCCATGCTGTTCTTGCATTTCCATCAGTGAATGTCTGATGATTCCTCGTGATCTCTGTGAGATATACTTGACTAATCGTCATGTCTGTAGTACCTCATGGATTTAGATCCTCAGGCAAGGGTTCTGTGCATATACCAGAACTGGAAACCTCGTACATGGAGAGCATGGTCAGTAGCGCTCAGCTCGACTCTACGTGAGCAATATCAGAGTGTTTCCGGAAACCTGCCTCATTCCGCATCTACATCATGAAAATTCTTGATGCATAACCGAGGATCGACAGCTTGTTTCAGACTATTATCAAGATGGTAACTGCGATAATCCCCGCGAATCATTCAGTAATCCTTTGAATGTTGATCTGGAAACGGAATGAAGACCCGTATCGTTAAAATAGCCATTGCAGTATACAGTATTTACGTTAGGGCATGCTAATATTATTCGCCGCAATTATCGTTTATTAAGGCATTTACTTTGCAGTTTAGTGGGTCATGGTATGGGCCATCTTGTGCTGACCATATGCAGGAGAATCCAGTAAAGTGGAAGACTTGGCACGCGGATGACTCACGGGTCTTGATATTGATAAATAGCCACATGTGCTTTAGGAGGAATTCTCTGCCTTCTATCGCTGGCATTGGCTGTGTCATAACGGTAAATGATTTTCAATTATGTGGAAGATTTGGTCTGGTATATCATGTGTGGCTATAATTTGTCTGCGTATCATCGGCCAATGTTACGGCCTTGGTGTTGTTTCCCTACTGGTAGTCATTTAATCGTCATCGAATTTCGAAGTGATTTAGCTTTCGGCGATAAACAGCTGTAAATACGGCAATGACTGTTTTAAAGTGTTCGAAAGAAAGAAATGATGTAAAATTTACTTGTGCGGGTATAATTAATAGATTTACACAATTGCCCAATGACTGATTGATCGAAATGAAATTAAACTAATTACGATAGTCTTCTCTATCTTAAGGATAAAATTAATGTTCTTATTACTGAAGAACAAATGAGAACGAAAATGGAATCACCACTGACATCTGGCCTTAGACTATGTTCGCGAAGCTGAAGAAACTAGGCATTTTATAAAGTGTCATAAACCCAAACGCCTACATAGTACAGCATATTCTAGTTAAACAATGAAACTACTGCAGCTCATTCCATCAGTAAAGAAATGATCGAAACAATACAGTTGTTTTCAGCTTTATTACTATGTAAATAAAATTTAAATCTGATCGAAGATGCCTCGATGTAATGGTATCAATGTTTTGATCAGGTTTGAAAACCCGAATATATAAATTCTAAGTCTTTCATCTGACCTGAGCTCTAGGTATGCTTTGTTAAATGAAGGCAGATCTAGGCAACTGTTGGATTCGTACCTTCATTTCTTAATATCCACCGATTCCGTTGATCAACCCTTCAGTCGAAATATCCTGAAGGACAATACACACTTAGAGATTTGCAGTATTCGATGATTTTTGCAGACTCAGCGAGCAGTTGTTCGGTGATTCCGTTGCCGAGATTTCGGTAGTGCAGTATTCACGGATGTGATGCAGACTGTCATTTGCAAGTCAGTCAGTCAGTTACCATTCATTCAGCTGTTAGTAAGTGCCAGTACTATGGAACCTACAGAATGTATAGATTATACCCTCGGCTGTTTCCTGGATGATCGTGGATCATAATTACAACTTTGAAGTAAAATAAGCATAAAAATAAGTCATGGAAATATAAACTACTTGTATTCAGCAGAAATACCTTATAACATGGCGTTTGCTCTTGAAGATTTCGTTGATGCTACTGTCAGTCTTTATCACTTGGCTGGAATCGTGGATGATGCGTCTTTACGCTTCAGTGTGATTCAACTGCTCTGGCTTCATCCTTCAAGCTAGATAGTGACATCGACTAGAATTTGGTGGATGAGTATCACGCATATTTGCTGTAAATGGTTTAATGAAATGCCAACGGCAATACTGTGCATGTTTCAGGCTATGTTTGCTTACCTTTCTTCAAATCCAGACATATAGACAAAGATCCAGGGCTCCATGCCTCATCATGTAAAATCTCAATTTATTTGATATGCATGATAAATGGTTACCGGCTAAATGGAAGGTTTTATATTCTTCGTTGATACCTTGGAACTCAAAATGATTGGGAGCACAGAACGAATACTCTGGTCCTCAGATAAATCAATAAACTGACTAGACAACTAACAAATCAAACTAGTGGAAATATTATTAGCTGAAACTAGTACCGGTGATAACTTCAAGTGATGTAAGCGCTATCATAACATGCACGGCTGGCCTTGGCTATCGAATATATTACAATACCCGGCACTGGCTGGTTGGCAGTGATCATAATTTTGGAATGTTTCTTCCGCACAACCGTCGCCAGCACAGGTCAACAAGATAAGTATAAATTTAATTCCTATTCAGCATTTTACGAGTACTAATGGCCGTCTCGGCTGAGCTCGGTTTCTGGTAGGGAGCAAGCGATTCGATGTTTGGCTTAGGTCGTTTGACATCTAATCGATAAGATTTGATCGATTCTCGGTCAAACGACCTAAGCCAAACGTCAAATAGCTTGTTCCATAACAGAAACTGGGCTCAAACGAGGCCGCCATTAATACTTGTAAAATGCTGGATAGCAAATAATCATAACGCAATCTTATGAATATCGAAAGTTTATTTCGTTGAGTGTAGTATATGTCAACACTTTTAATCGTGGAAGCACACAATTTTAATTTAATTTTAATGTAATCCATTCATAAATCAGCCTTTTGAAATTCCAAAGCATCGTTCATAATTTGAACCTTATGAAATTCTTAATTCTAAAGAATTTTCAATATTATCTTTATTAGAAGCATTAGGTAATTGCTCAAGCGTGTCCCTCGTTCTTTGTGACCGATCCAAATATAGTCACTAGATTCATAGTCTGGCGGATACAACAACGGGAGCCAATTTGAACTGTCAGTTGGCGGAGCCAATCGAGCATATCTCGAGTAATTCATGTTAAGCGCCTAAAAACTATTTGTAAACAACATTGATTTCTCACAAATTACGATAATCCCACTATATCCTGCTACACCATATGGTAGAACTAACATTCTTCTACCAAATGCTGCTTTCATTTCACGAGCGTGATTTAAGATTCAGGAGAAATCGATATTTAAAGTCATTGTTTACAAATGGCTTTTAGGCCCTTAACAAGAATTACTCGAGATATGCTCGATTGGCTCCGCCAACTGACAGTTCAAATTGGCTCCCGTCGTTGTATCCGCCAGACTATGAATCTAGTGACTATAATCCAAAACATATTTGCCTCCTAGCTGCGGCCCTGCGCAACGGTTACCAACCGGTTGAAGAATAAAGCAAAAAATCACGAACTGTCATTTTCGATCCCAAACATTCATCATTTTTAATCAGAAAGTTCTTGTTCAATCCCTCCCAAAATAAGTGATATTCCGCCGAAAAGCGAACCTTGACCATCGTAAATAGCTGTCAACTACTACTTCAAGTGTTGGTCAGTGGTGGAATGTGTTTTTTATGTTAATTTCGGCGGATTTCGCTTGAAACTTCTCTTTAAAAAAAAACGCGACTAGTGAGAGCAACACCTGCAGCGAGGAACGAACGAAGGCATGAATGAAAAAGTTCCGTCTTGTGCATCAACAAAATAAAATTGAGAAATAATCCTGTTCACACGAAAAACTACAAATCGAGCAGCAGCGTTGGCGCCCCTGGAGAGTGGAATCGGAGTTCTATGAACACGGACAAACAGAGCAAAATTGACGGCGATTCCAGGTATGTCCGGCCTGTGCCCAAAACAAAATGCAGTCCATCAAGTCCTCTTACACAGCAGCACACACACCCGCTGAATATTTGCAAATCATTTCAAGGTTCTTTCGCGTTATTATTATCTCTTTATTTTGTGCCTTTTTTGCTCTTTTGCGTAGACTCCCGTTGTCTTGCAGTCCAATGGGGATGGGAAGGCGGGGAATTTCGCCTCGTCCTTCCGTCTCATCACTGTTGTTCTTTGTTCTAGAGGAAACCTCTCCCAACTAGTTAGTATATACGGGGGTGTAAAGCAAACTACGTCGTCTAGCGGATTGCGCCAGACGACGTGACGGAAACAATAGTCTTTATTTTTCCTCGCACTGCGATACGATATTCTCTTTCGGGAATATTATGGTACTACGAATGGGGAAACTCCATTCAATGTGATTTAGTTTTGTTTTTATTGTATAGAGGAGGGAGGGGGATTCCATCATCACGCAGTTCAGGGCTTAGAAGTTCACTCATCCTGTTCGGTTTGGCGGTGGATGAGTTGAGCAGGTCAGTTTTATTGGAAGACCAAACAGTGTTCTACTGGCATTTCGACGACAGTAACCATTGATTGAGTTTGTGCTGGGTTTTTGGGGGATACAGTCATTGGACAATGAGTCATCCGTACTTGTAAGTATTGTTTAAAGTGTGATCGGTTTACTACTGCTACTGGCTACTGCTTATATATGCTTGCAATAGTGTTTTCAGAGTCTGGTCTGGTTAATTTTACAAATAGCAGATGGAGAATTAAACTTATTGTGTTTCACCGTTGTACTTTCAAGTTCGGTATACTGGGATATTATTTAGGATAAAAACAAAGAATTAGAGTGAAGTTTTCGAACGATTTGCACTTGAATCACCTACATGAATGGCCGGTGAAATTAATAACAGTCAAAATGCGGATAATCTGCTCAGTAGTTATAACATAAGTTTCTTGCAAAGCTGACGGTGAACAGTCAGATCGATTTGACTCATGATAGCATCTCAAGCGATTCTCCATCAAGACTCTGCGGGAGTACGGAGAACGTGTACTGAACACAGGTCATGATTTTGGTGAATTACAAGATAAGGGACTGAAAATGTGTAGCAAAAATCAGTACCTTGATGTGAAGATTTATATCGAATTCGTGTATTGTCGGGGTTGGAACCATCCAACCCAGTGCGAAACCGAGCTTCAAGTCAGTGCGAACCTTTAACCGAGGTAGGTTTCAAATACATCCAAACAAAGCGACCAACGCACTTTCATACCCCTATGTTACTTCAAACCGTTTTTCTATTGATTCTGCAAGGATGTATGGGTCCATGTATCTAACCGGAGAAAAGAAAGAAAACTCAAGATTAGTTGGAAAAAATTCCGAAGTTCAAGAGGGTTGAGTTGCGACGGGTTTCGTGGCGTTGCCTATAATTGAAAAGTTGAAGAACCGTGAATATTACTCCACAATCTGCTCCACAATACCTGTCACAAGCTTTCGACCTGGTGAGATATATTGTAGTTCTGCAAAACGGCGACGGTTCAATCTCTGTACTTAACGCGCTGAAGGTCCCAGATTTGGCAATGATCCTGCTCTCGGGAAGTAGGTACCTTATGCAAGCGGCGACCCAAAGTTACGAATGAATAAATTATTGTACTGTGTGGAAGGAGCTTCTATGGCTAACGGGATAGAACTTTTGCATCGACGATTGGATCACTCAAACTGACAACTGAGTTACATCATCTCCGTAACATTGTGCGAAAAGCTCGTAAACGCTCACGGACTACTATGAACCGGATCAATCTACAGTCGCTCGAAACCAGTCACGCCAATTGCCAGGACGCTGCATTTCGTTGCTATATCAGACGATTGGAGCGGACTGCGAATCAGCACCCGTCATCCTTTTGGTCGTATATTCGAAGCTGTAAGCAATCCAACCGGATCGCTATCGACATGACTTCTAAAGAAACTTCAGCTGATTCACCTCACGCGCTAACTAATCTGTTTGCCGATTTATTCGAAAACGTACACAGTCACATGTCGCCAATTTTTTTTCCCTGCCAGTCTAAGATCCTGTCCTGCTATAGTTGTGCACCAACATGAAGTTTTGTCTGCCCTGGAAGTTGGATGAGTCGAAAGGGTCGGGCACAGACAAGATACCGCCGTTGTATTTAAAAGAATGTGCTGATTCACTGCTGATACCGTTGACGATTATTTTTAACAGGTCTCTCAGTGAAGGTACTTTTTCCGAAGCGCGGAAGTTAGCCTCAATCACTCCGACCTCAAAGACCTTTACCCTGTATCTTGGCCGTTGATTTCTGAATTTCAACATGGTTTTGGTAAGAAGCGATCCACGACAACGAATCTGATGTCTTACGTAAATTTTCTATCAAGGGAAATTGAGAACCGTCACCAAGTTGATGCCACATACTTCGACTTTTCGAAAGCTTTCGACAAGTTTTCTTACGTCCTTGCAATTGACAAGATGAATTAGCTGGGCTTTCCTGATTGGATCACAAATTGGTGGCACTCTTACCTATCTGGTCGGAGCGCTTTCGTCAAATGAAACGGTAGTCGGTCGCGCGTCTTCTCCGTCACGTCAGGTGCACCGAGGTGGCAAGAAAGCGTTCTGGGGCCACTGATTTTTATATTGTTCGTGAATGGCTTGTGTTTTCGGCAGAAATCCTCTACGCTGACGATCTAAAAATCTACAAAGTTATATCATCGCATATCGACGGTTGGAGTGGAACTGGACATCAAAAAGTGCAAAATTATTTCGTACACTCGCCGGCAATCCTGAACAGAATTCGATTACTCCCTCAGCTCAGAGGCTATAGAGCGTGTTCTGGGGTTACAGTAGATACGAAACTCCCGTTCAATGAGCATACTAGCACAACTACCGCAAAGGACTGTGCAGCATTGGGATTTATCCATCGCAATACAAGTGGTTTCACCTATATAGGTATATGCTCTCAAGGCACTGTACTTTTCGATCGATCGTAACATCATGGAGTATGCTGTTAGTATGTAAAGGGTTTAATGCAATTTTGTACGGCTCTTCGTCAACTTCCGACCGATAATAACCCAGCAAATCTACCTGACTATCCGAGTCGTTGTAGACTGATCGACTTGAAAACTCTAATGCACAGACGCACTAACCTACAGAGGTTATTTGTTTTTGACATTGTCGAAGGTGGTGTAGATGTCCCAGCGCTGTTGCAAAACACACAATCACCAAGAAGTTGGAATATTCGGCAAACGGAGGAGATACGGATGACCGACAACCTACAACCGGTTACGTGTTCTTGATGCAGGGAGGAGGTATCTCGTGGAACATGAAGAAGCATCCAACCGTAGCTATCTCGTCCTGCGAAGCGGAATACATGGCTATGTCTCGTACCATTCAGGAAGCTATGTGGTGGAGTCTGGAGTTGCAGTTTTTCGAAGCCCGACCGATTTCCGTACGTTGCGGTAATCAATCGGCAATCAGCATCGCAAATAACAGATCGTGCAACTCTCGGACCAAACACGTCAGCATACGGTACCATTTCGAGCATGATAGTCTGCAGGACGGTGTCGTGAAGCTGAGCTAGACATCCACAACGGAACAACCAGCCGATGGGTTCACCAAGCCAATGATTGTCCAGAAGCAGCAGAAGTTTCGAAAGCTAATAGGCGTCGCTGATTAGGGAGAAGTATTGTGATCATAGGGGCACAGTAATTCGCGTCGCTATCCAATTGTTATTAGTTGTTAAGTTCTGACTAGATTTTTCATTCCATTGCTAACATTCAACCAGAGACCGAAATTTTCGCCTACTTGAGAAGAAAAACGTCCTTTTTCACCCGCTTGGAGAAGCAAATGAGAATGTGAGAAGCGAGAGACTATTATACGCTCACAGCAGTTTTCGCGAGAAAAGAAACGGCGATTTAGAATTTTCGGAGAGCATGAGTTGTTGATAAATCGTTTCTTTTTCGGTGAATCATAGATGCCGATAGTTATTTTTCACTTACTTTTTGACACCTGAAAATGCACCCGTCTTTATGCTTGTTTTATTCTGACATTATAATTCTATAATGATGGTCCATGGCGGTACCAGTGTGCACCAACTTGGCCTTATTTTCGGGTTTTGCTCCTCGTTTGCGATCTTAGCATGTTTTCAGTGAAAAATGTGACATGAGAACAAATGTTCGTTGAATTGTGGAGCGAGATATTTTCGCATATGCAAGCGAGAGGATAATGAATTATCGGCGAAAAAGGAGAGATGAAAATGTGAACGGTTCGCTACTCATCGAAAACCTGTTTGAGAGAGAACATGGTTTTCACCCAGCTGAGCGATAATTTCGATCTCTGCATTCAACCAAGCTAGATGCTTAACTGATTTGCTCTGCAATAATAATGAAGTAACAACAACGAAAAAAGGAAAAGTGTCTAGTGGTGAACCAAACTGAAAAGAGTTTGGTAGCTCAGAGATTGTCAAAGAACTGTCAACGACGTTGAAATCACGAAGTTCTGGATAAAATATGCATGCAACACACGTGCATGATTTTGTACTCGAAAACCTCGAATGCTTTACTATTTTTCTTCGATTTTGCTTCTAGATGCTTCTAGAAACTTGAAAAATCAATGACAGACTTAAATATAATGTTTGCATTGAAAATGTGGACTTTTTTCGGATGGTGATCAGATAATTGCTTTTGATAAATTTCCCATGGAAAGTAATTATTTAAGCATACTTGTTAAAAAAAATCGACGCCCTTGCAAGCTGCCTTCCGACAGATAACCGGAACATTCGCCATGGCGGACGAAAAGTTCTTTTTTTGAGTTCTTTATTCGTTTTATTTATTAATTCCTTCTCAGTTTTCGTGACACGTGGGGGATGTTGGGAAGGTTTGCCGACTTGGGTACCACATCGATATTCAGCCGCTCCATCTCCTTCAACAATCGCTTCGAGTAGGGGGCAGACGCCAGAACCGGCCAGAACACTGCGTCATCCTTCTTATGATATTTCTTGATGAACGATGTTCCGGCAAGCATTTCGTACTATAAATTTCCCCATTCACAGCCAGTTCGAAGCGAAAGAAGAGCGGCTTTGACATCCACAGCAGCACCTTCTTGGGGAACTTGGTGTGTGAAATAAACTTCACCTTGGAGCTCACTTCCTTCGTGATGGAAGTAAAATACGAAATTGCCAGTCGTTGCCATCCAGGGTGAGATAGGTCTCGTCGTCCATCACCACCGCCTCTTTGCGATGCGCCGGGAAAATCGGGCTGACCATCTTATTCAGCCGCTGCCGTTGCGTCATTGCCTGTAGCTTCGAAACCAGTGGACGGGACTTCCACTTCCTGACATGTATGTTCATATTCGCCAGGTACGTTTTCACTGTTTGGCCGGTTGAACCGACCTCTAGGCCGAGCGCACGCAGCGATGTAGCCACTTTTCCATTGGTCTTCCTCTTCGCCTTCTTTTGGAGCTTCTTGTCGCTCAGGGTCGTAGGCCGTCCAGAACCGGGCGTTCTTTCGATGCTCTGATTGTTGTCTAATAGTGCCAAGATGTCGTAGATGCCGAAACGGGCGTATCCGGCGTCCACAAAGTGCCGCACGATGGCAGTTTTCGACGCGGCGGGGTGCCGTTAGTTGAATGTGCACACTTCTGAACCGGAGTTGCTTCACTGTTTTTATCATCACGGTTCGAGTTCGACTGATAGTGCTGTCAAATTTTGTCTGCTGACTCATGGGTTACTATGATTGATGCTGCATGGGTAGTGTCGTCAGTGCGGGTTAAGGTAAACCCATGAAAAAAAAATACAATTTTTTTAAGGCAAACGTTAGAGCGATCTATGTTCTCATTTGCAAAAAGAGAGACCAAAGCAGGTTACGCAAGACGACCGATTTGTGGCTGCTATTCGTCATTTTGCACAAATGAAGCAGGTCAGAATTTCAGATTGAACTAATTCCTCAGAAACTTGAAAAATATCTTTTCATCCAATTGATATTAACTTATTTTTTTAATCGAGAAAATTATGCAAAAATGCGGTAAAGCATCTGGAATTATCAAATTTAGATTCTGTGGCCGAGTTTACAGGGTAACTCAATTTAAAGCTGAATATCATCATGAGACCGATGACGACGTTAAATTGTCGAATTGTTCAAGAAGGACGTTCAGCTGCTTTTGTCTCATGTCCGCTGAACGAATTTATGCGCGTCGAGACATTCCTGAACAATCGCCAAGCCATTCCAAGGCAAGCTCTACCTTCCAGCTACAAACTATTCGACAAGACCTTAACAAACTCACTGCTCAGTAACAAGAAACACGAAACGTTTTTATTTAGCAGTGAGGCATTCTTTAAGGTTAAATAATGACCTCCCAAACTTCGTTTATTGGTACGTACCAAACCTGTCCCGAATTCCTCGAGTCTTTCTAGTTGTGCATTAAAGTCTCACATCCTTCAAATGATTTGCTTACATAGTGTTTTGTACATTGAAACCGAAAAATTACCTCCCCCTCTGCAGCAAGATCGATGAAGAATCGTCGTCATCCGGTGCGAAACGTACTCAGTCAGCCACTCCCGCTCAAGTAGTGACCTCGCAACTCGATTCCCACGAAGCGGACAAACCACGCCGCATCGTCAACGTGTGTGAAAATCGTTCCAAGAGTAGTACACCAGCAGTAGCCGCAGCAGCAACAGTCCCCGGATCTACTGGTACGACCGGATCCGGCAGCGAAGATATGAAGCGCGCTTCTGCCAAGAAGCTTATCGAGCGGTACTTTTACCAACTGGTTGACGGATGTGGCAATCCGAAATGCAACAACAAATACTGTGCCTCGAGCGGTATGGTGGATAAGCTGACCCCAAATGCGGCCGCCGCCCGTGCTATCCAGCTGTTCAC
>JASCZW010011375.1:0-32330 GCA_034211315.2 Aedes japonicus
TGCTGAAATGCTGAATAACAAATTGACGATGGACATTGTACAGTTTTACCACAGAGAACGAGACGTTTATCTTTGGTCTGCTTCTTGTATAAAACTTTTTTGCTGTCATCTGGCTCAGACTCTATCGATCCATAAAGCCAAGTCTTGTAAAGAAGAGTGTTGCAAATGCATCAATTTTAATCGGATCGCAAGTTTTGTTGCACCTCTAGTATTGTAGCTGTATTATGACTAGTGTTAAGATTGATAAAACGATGGTAAATAAAAATAAACCTATTATTTAATTTTCAAACATTCTTTCCAATTGTTTTTAGGTACTGATAAAAATAACTATTCAATTACAATACAATAATATAAAATAACATTAAAGTCTATTGCCGACCATGAATCTTATTGTTCACGTATTAGATAAATGAAAAATGCATATTTTCATTACAATAGATCTACTATTCACCCTATATGCTAGAATTTTCAACAATTGCAAAACAATACAATCAATAGTAATTGACTCAGATTTGTTCGGGAAAAATGATTTTTCTATAGTTGAGATACATAAACGCCTTATTCTATTGTCGATACTCAATTAACAATAAATTCTATTGTGGAAACAATTACTCTATTATCATCATATTGTCATAAACAATACTATTAATTATAAGCACTATTGGCTCTATTGTATGGTTACAATACATTCAATTGTAAATCTATGAGAATTTTTTTTTCGGGTATTCTATCATGTCTGTTTTGCTAGGATCTTTTGGATGGGAATTTTATTTAACAATATCAAAAATGTGGATCTAATTGAAGTAAACTTTGGACAGTCATAAAACAAATGTGAAATATTTTCTGTTACCGAGCATACGTCACAACGGTCATTCGGTGTTATGTTCCATTTTGCTAATCTTTCTTTTGTTGTGTTGTGACCGGATCTAAAACTTTAAACCGACATTTCAAATGTATGTCATTATGCTTCTGATAGGCGGCGCTGCAGTTGTGCGATAATTGTCATGTCAATGTTTATCAATCAAAAGCATAGCACATAACCTGAAAAGTTTTGTTTGTTTTTCTCTGAACTTGCTTTTACTTTTTACTGTTAGAAAAGGTATATGGACATCAATGTCTGTTCTCTGTGGTTTTACTTTGTAATGACTAATGAAACTAATGACCCATCATTAAATTAACAGCAAAAGTCACTGAAACCTAACTCAGTTGAATCCTAGTGGGTTTGAGCTGTTTAGTGGAATACTTGTAACTATAAATTAGAAGAAAAATTAGTAATCTCCATTTAATTCCAACTACCTTTGCTTATCTTCGACAGATACGCGTATGTTCGTCTACAATGATATTAGCAGACTCTACTACCAGTAGTCTCGTACTATACTAACTCGTGTGAGTCAAATTGTTAGTACGAGACACCGTATCTGATCGAAATACGGTACTTGGAATTAAATGGAGGCTACTAATTTTCTTCTAATTATAGCTAACTCAGTTACTAAATCAATAGAAATTCATCAAAAATCATCTTTTTGAGCCACCATTTTTTCAAATACCTTGTCTTGCATGCACCTCCTCAAATCAATTTGAAATATCGGTCTGAGTTCACAGTAACGCTCTGTAAAGACCAGAAACGGAGAGTGGATCCGTAAGCAGAAACTCTTCACGAAACCTGCGAAAACACGAGAATCTCCTTCCAAAAAATGATCCAACAAGTCGAATAACCCAATTCGCAATACTTAATAAGGTTTGCATTAGGCCAAATGTCATCAATGGTCCAATTTCAGCTTATTGTTTGCTCTCAACTTAGTGTTCCAAATGCACTTCTAAAATTATTAATTGAGGCCTTTTAATGCCACGGACCATTTATGCATTAGAATGGTTGTGTGGCACGTAGTAATCATACCCTTGCCCAGGGAGTCGAGAAATTTTCCTTGAAAGTCCTAAGTAGAACAAGAATCGAACGCAGCCACCTCCAGGCTAGTGTTTCTGGTAGCTGTGGCTAGAATTGGAAGAACTAGTGAAACCGTAACATCTATAATTCAACAACAAGATTGTACGAATTTGTAGAAAATGAGAGATACCGAACAAGAGGATGCCCTAATCAGTAGGGAGAAGACCCCTTTATTTACAAATTATTAATGACGGGAAGTTGGCATTCCCACTCTTCCTATCCAACTCGCTTCAACCGGACTCCCTAATGGTTCCTTTCGTAGACCAATTATCTGATCTTATACGTAAGAGAATATGATATATGAATGTACAAAATATACCTTATATTCACAGGTTTTTTTTACTGAAAAGAGGAATTCTGTATTAATTAATATATTGATAGTTTTGAAAAAGCTAAGAAACATAGTGAATCATTCCAACTATCATATGTAAAAATTCAGTAAAGAACATGCTTTTTCTCTAAAAGCAACAGATTATTCTAGAAGACCGTTCTAGTTATATTGCAAAGGTGGCAATTTGAGTTGCAGTAGAGCCCGGTTTGATGGTTTCGGAAAAAATATTGAAGGCCTTATCAATATACCACTAAATTAAAAAAATAAAATATAATCATATATTGCTTATAAGCGCATGCCAGTCTTCTATGGAAATAGTTGAGGTTCAGAAGTAAATTCAAATGTTATGTTGAAATCAGACTACGTCAACCAGCGCCACCAGCAGATTGGTCAGGTGGCTGTCGTTTATGATCATATGAGTCGTAGATTGGAACTTGTGTTAACAGGAGGCCAGTCGCACCTTCCCTCCAGGTTGTAAACTCACCATTTGAAACCCAATTAAAGTTACAGTCACACGATTACATTTAAATACTGAACTAGACAGAGTTTAAATTCTGGTCTAGAAAGTATTTTTAAAATTCGAGCTCTTGGAAGCGATAAGTATGAATAATAAATCAAATTTATATAAAATTGATTAAATTACTGCGTTAGGCTTCTGAACTAAGTAGCAACATAAGTAGCAACGATATCATCAAATAATGTCGAAATGTATTTTATCAGGGATGCTGTTTATTAGGCAAAAAAAGTGTAGGTCACTAAGGTTTGGTGTGAAATGTACAGATACCTTGGTATTGCTCAGTTATCTTGTCAGAGTGATTTTCAAAACATTACCAGAGAATGTCTAGAAAAATAAAAGGATTCATACAATGATGGTTTTCGTTGGAAATATTGCGCTGGTTTAGTTTTTTTTAAAGTAACCTGTATTTCCTGCTCTGTAGCTTAAGGGCAATTAATCAATTCAAGCAAATGGCTATTCATAAAAAATATCTTAAAACATTCGTCTTGGTGAAAATTTCTATAAAAATCTAGTTCTGAAATTATTTAATACCGAAGCAACCGAATGTATCAGACCTGAAAGCTAGAAAACATCCCTTAGAAGTGTTAATATGACTAAATTAGTTTTATTACCATCGTAAATTAATTATTATTTAAATAAACAGCTGCTCTGGCAACGCTGAAATCCACCTAGTCAGAAGCTTTGGGCCGGGCGTTCACTAAAGTGACGAAGCTGAAACATCTGTATATATTCCAAAACATCTTGTCGACATTTTCCTCACACCGCAAGACTTCGACTTGAGGTTTCGAAATGATATGTGATGTCAACTTTTGCGCTGTCAGTGGGAATCTCGACTTAGTAAGGTTAAGCTCGCTGAAAAGAGAATGACAGCGTAGCGTAACGAATTCCTCCTGAAAGCATGCAACTATTACTGAAAGCTTTATGTTGGTAACGTCTAACATAGTTCTAACTACGTCTAACTCTAACATTTTTCTTGCTGGGTCATTGCACCGAACCTCACTTTTGACGTAGGACTACGTCTGTGTTTTCAATACTGGGGTACACGTTCGAATTGCGAAAATTTGGAGCGTCACGAAAAATATATAGGTTTTGAACGTTAATAACTAAGTCATTCCACGTTTTATTTTCAAAATGTTTGCACCAATCGATCGGAACATTTTCTACGCTTCGATTTAAATATTAAAAACTATTGATTTTTAACATTCAACTATTGACATTATCGCAAATATAAGGTGATGTCTTATAATGCCGCTTTTTCAGAGTAAATTTACCAAATACACAGTACTTTACTATCACAGACTTCAAATTTAGGTAAGGAACGTCTCACATGCAGCAGTGCACGATATAAAACAGGGACACCTTCAAATTTTCTTCATTCGCTCGGCAGCCATGGAGCTGTGCAGAGCGGCAATGGGCCAGTACTGCTCTGACAGCTGACGGTTGCAAGTACCCTGCAGAAAAGTACGCGGGCGAGCAACCAGCTAGAATGATGACTCAGCGGCTGTCGCAAGCAAGTGGCTTTTAAAGGCAGCATTCATTAATTATGTCACGCAAATCTGGCCGAAAATTAACCCCACCCCCCTCCCCCCATGTCACAATTTTGTAACCCCCCCCCCCAGGCAATTATGTCACGTTTTTGTTAACCCCCCCCCTCCCCACTCAAAACTTTTTATTCAAATAGCCAATATTAGTCACAAAAAATCATTTTTATTTCATACAGAAACAAATTCAACTTTCCTCATATTATATCAAATTGCATTCTCAAATAATACCATTCAAAAATAGATTCAATCCTCAGTCCAAGGGTTTTGCAGATGTTGGTCAGCATTGATGACCGGGAAGATATCTGCGTCCGCTGAAGCACTCGTAATGGTTTCTGCCACATCAGTCAGATCAAGTTCTTCGTCATCTATCCATTCGCAATCGAAGTTGTCTTTGTTGGTTACAACCATACATTCCTGTTTACGTTTTGCCACAACTTTAAACGGACGCAATTTTCTCTGAAATTGAACGGATGTATGCTTGTGCATCTTTATGTGCTCGCGAAGCAGGACTAAAGATGCAAAGTATAGGCCACAGCTGGAACACACTCGTTCGTTCAATGAGTTTTTAATTGAAGGACAGTAAAGATCATACGGAATCGTTCCATATCCGGACATCGATTTAGGTAGAATCTGTTGAGCTTGTAATGAGTTCAATACGAACATTGATGGGAAATGCTGTGGTTCGTCCTTCGATGACCCAATCAATCCTCGAGATGTTTGCGTCAGAGAGATTGGTGGAGGCAAAAATCCATTGCAGATAACGTGATCGATGCTACTTCGCAGTGGTGAGCAGCATTTCCTGTAAAAATATAAATTTATGCACATATAACAATTATTTGACCATCAAATGCATCTCAAAATTTTACCTATCTGTGCATTTCCGTATCTGGAGTAAATATTGGCTGGTTCGCACGAGTTCCAAACCAGTGTTGGTCATAGTCACGAATCGACTTCGGATCTATTTCAGAAGCATCAGGATCGATATATTCAGCCAACGTCGGATGACCGTCGATGACCACATCATTCCAGACTTCTGCCAAAACTTCACCAGCGTACTGGAAATTTTGCTTCTCCAAAGCTGAATCAGTTGTACGCAATTGGGAATCCAGATGACTACCAAACTGGTCGTGTGGTATTATCAATCCAGAAAGCTCCTTACTCAAGGGTGACATACGTCGCTCCACTCTATTGAAAGCACTCCTTCCCGGAGCGTTCGTTGCAATGAACAGCGTGTCAAGGTTGTACTCTTTAAAATGGTGTATTGCTATCTGTATTACCTTGCGATATCTCGGATTTTCATCAGGTCCACCGTCGACGGTAAAGATTAGGACTGGTTTGACCAATCCATCAAACTTAAAAATACCATCAAACGATTCAAGAGTTAGAAGCCGCTTGATGTTCTAACGCATGAGAAAACGCCGTTGACGAAGCGTGTTTGCCTGACCGAATTGCAATGTAAGTGGGGCCGAAAAACCAACAGCCTCCGGTTTGCCAAGACCATTCGGTTTGATTTCGATTCCAGCGTACACGGACGGAATTAGTTTATGCTTATTTGCAACTATCCAATCGTGGTCAGGAAGCGTGATTTTGTACTCCACATGCATAAGCATGGGAGACTGCTTATTGGCAGCCGTTAGGCCTATCGCCACTCTCGCCTTATCATCCTGACTGATAAATCCTACTTCATTGGGCCCTAGCACAGATGCCAGTTCTTCCAATGATCTTATGGTCGCTGTACAGAATCGGCCATCGGGATGATCGTTGTGCTTTGCATTACTTCACTGGTACAGTATTTACGTGACATTTACCTTGATGGGAATTGGCTCGTTTTGGGATTAACCGCAGATATGTTGCTGTTCTTTTGATATTGAATCCCTTGCCTTGTATTGCAGAAGTCAACTCATCTAAAGTTTTAACGCTTCTGACGCTCTCATCACTGCGCTTTTCGTGGGCCGCAGATCCATGAAGTGCGATATCGCATATTGCCTTGAGCAGCTCCGGTTGCTGCTCTTCAACACGAGGGCGGCCAGGAGAATTTCGGAATGAAAGATAATTTCCTGAAATTTGATATTTATATCTACTGTGCAAACAAACTAGTTAAAATATCATATTTACCAGCCTCTGGGATGTCCCGAATTAACAGTTGTTTAGCCTGCTTCATTTTCTCACGATGCTTCTGCTGCCGCTCTTGCTCGTCTTCCTTGATTTTGAGATTCTTTTCAAGTTTGATCTTTTTAATTTTTAGCCCTTCGAGTCTCGACTGATCATCATCCGTCAATAGTCCAGCAGACTTCTTGTCAATCAGAAGCACTACCTCAGAGTTCAGATTATTTAGCTCAGCTTTAAGTTGTTCCTGTACTGGTGCAGGGCGTTTATTTGATGATGACGGCTGAGCCATATACTCAATTTCCTTGATGGGTTGGGCGGGTTTCACTGTCGGCGCTGATTCCTTAGGAGCACTCATAGACTTTCCCCATAGTTGAAGAAGTTTGCCTTTTTTCTTTAGCTGCAAGGCATGAAGCTCTTTTATTTTGTTATTGACTTGCTCTTCAAGTGCGGTGTTGTCATTGCCCTTCCGTTCGTTCCAGAAATTAGTAGCATCCAATTGGCACTCCCTTTTCTTCTTATCCGGGTAAGCCTTTACATACGCATTGTACAGTGTATTAAAAAGTTCTCCACGATTCATTTTCCAAAATACACTAACTGCGCGAACCAATTTTTCACCAATAAACACTGGACTTTATTCACTGACGCACACTGAATGAGCTGCAGCTGTCATTCATGAACGGTGGAATAGTATTCACTTAACTGAAAGTACCCATTAATGAGTCGAAAAGTACGCATTTTGAAGAAAAGTGGCTTAACTCATTATTAAGAGTATACTTTCCTCATTTCTGAGTATTGCTTACTCATTTATGAGTATCAATTAATCATTAATGGGTAACGAATACTCAATTAATGAGGAAAATATACTCCTAATAATGAGTTAAGCCACTTTTCTTCAAAATGCGTACTTTCGACTCATTAATGGGTACTTTCAAGTTAGCGTGTTAGGTATGGTAGGTGTCGGAGCCAAACACCGGATCCGTAGGGTACTTGAAGTAGCTTGCTAGCTCTCTTGCGACAGAACTCAAACGTGTCCTAACACGGTAGGAAAGGAAATAGGTGTCGCTCAAACTAGCAACTGTCGGGTAAAACGAGTGCTCTGTCTTGGCTCATGGGTGGAAAATTCAACTCTTCTTACCCTGAAAAGGCCGGGTTGGGTTCCAAGGCCGTTGACAGCAAACACTCTAGTCGTAGGGTGGACTGTATTCAACACTGTATAACACTGGGCTGTTGCACCGGATAATGGATCCAGAAGATATTGATAGAAAAACTACTGCTTCTATTCACTTATCCTTTATTGCTTTTAACTTTTGATCTTAACACCTTAGAATTGATATAATGACTGAATGACTGCGCCACTGCGGTGCCGTTTTTATATTGTGCCGCTACTGCTAGAAGTTCCAGAACATGGAAAGTTCCAGAACAATGGAAAGTTCCAGAACATGGAAAGTTCCAGAACGATGGAAAGGTCCAGAACATGGAAAGTTCCAGAACGATGGAAAGTTCCAAAACAATGGAAAGTTCCAGAACATGGAAAGTTCCAGAACGATGGAAAGTTGCAGAACAGGGCGTGGCATAGTTTATGCGAGCGGTGTGTGAGTGCTGCATGATAACTGCTGTTGCTGTTCGTTTACGAAGGGGCGTGAACAGTAGGGATAGTAGTAGTAGGCGATATTGCATAAGAATATCATTTTGTTCTTGTTTTTTTTTCAAAAATGTGATGTCACGATTCAGCTTACCCCCCCTCCCTCGTTTGTCACAAAATGTCACGGTTTTCTGAACCCCCTCCCCCCCCCTAAAAGCGTGACATAATTAATGAATGCTGCCTTAATGCAGTCGTGCCAAGCTCGTGGCAAATTTATCAAATCTAGAGGGAAATATGTATGATCCAGTTGGTAGTCATATCACGATATGATGTACATGTATATGCATAGATATATATGTAGATTATTTCGAAATAGTTACGTAGTCCTACGTCAACTTTGCGTACAACCCCATTGGGCTGTCCCTTATAGTTTTTTGACAGATAAGGGAGCTTGTTTACAAGGTGTTAGAATTTGAACCGCTCAAACGAAATTTTTCATTGGCTTTTCCCGGATTCTGTACGATTAGATTCAGGAAATGATGTAAAAATAAGCACTTTTGTCTGTTTTCCGGCAAGTTTAATTCAATCGCAAGAAATTCTGAGCACAAAATCTCAAACCGAGCTTACCGAATATATTCCAAGTCCACGTAAACAAGCTCCCTGAACTGTCAAAACTACATTGAGGACGCCTTCGTGCAATGATCTATTCTCGAAGTAGTATCATCATCTTACAAACAGTAACATTAATTTACGGAGTTAAGAATTATTTCCAGAGAATAAAATGGCGTCCAAAGGTAGGAATTGAAATTTGCTTCTAGTAAAATACATTGTTTGAATTTTGTAAACATCTCCCTAAAAAATATTCCTTAAAAATATCGCCAGTATATGTGTGGGGTTATGTTTTTGTTTTACTTTAGATGATAACTAGGAGATAGTCCAAACTAGCATCCGCCTAGTGGAAATACTGGATTAAGTAGCGGATTCCATTTGACTTATCCGAGAAAGCAGCTGCGTTTTTATGGCATGTAATTTGTAATAATTTCCACATTACATTGCATTCCCTACAATACTTACCATTGCAAGGATGACCATGATTGACCATGATTAGCAGTTATTACACACAGATAAAAAGAAACATTGAATTTTCTGCGTAATCTAATGCACATAAAGGGAATGCTAAATTTGGCAGAAAATAATGGGATATTTCGTGTCAATTAAAGACAGATAACGCCTGAATCTAGCCTTTTGTATGGAAGAATGTTAACATTGTTGTATGGTGCGTGAAAAATTGCAAACAATTTCGTTGTTTACGCTGCCTTTGGCTTAGAATTCAACGAGGGGAAATTTTACACGCTTATTAAAATTAATTTTTTTTCTGTGCACAGTGAAACCAAAAAATGATGCTTGGGACTAGCATAAATCCTCAATGTGTAAAAACTGGTGATCCCAAACTAAGGTAATACTGGCGTCGGCCTCGTTCGAATGCAGGTCAAGTATGAAATTTATTGGAAGAGAACACCTCTGCACTTCCAGATCACTGGGATGTTGGACACTCACACTCGAAACAAATCCGCTTGGCAAACTATCATTTCAAGGGTTAAATTATGCGCAAATACAAACAATTTTCACCTGCCTATAAATAATTCAAAAAAATTCCGCACACCCACGTTGGTAATCCAACGTGGTCCGCAATAAAAATCGCAAAAACGTTGTAAATCACCAAATCAACTGGTCGAGTTATTAGGACGAGGCACGGAAGAAGTCTGCACATTGTACACGAAATACGCGTATCTGTCAAAATAAGCAAAAGTAGTTGGAATTAAATGGAAAATGTTTATTACTTGGTACCCACCAAATGCAAATGATTATAACTTTGACAATTATTGTTTTTTTTTTGGTACTGTTAGATTGTTAAACTGTGTTCCGGTGTGGACACCCAAAATCCGAACGGCTATTGAATTTCAAGTAATAGATGTCAGAATCTCTGGAATTCCTGTAAATCTCTAGGCCACACAACAACAGGTCCGAACACTAATCATCAGATGGCCGCAAAACGCTGAGAAATATCCTATGGAGAAACTTCATAAACTTTGATACCCATATTCCCAAAGATTCCTTCTGAATACGTTCATGGCCACTCTAGGCCACACGGGAACCTGTTACAGAATGGCCGTAGCAGGAACAAGTCTGCATATTGCCCACAATGGAATGGAAATAGTTTCTAGAAATAATTCTAAAGATTTTGACATCCATTCCCGGAAATTCAATAGGTGTTTCCAGATAGTCTCTTCGTACCGGACACTAAGTGGAAACACCTATTGAATTTCCGGGAATTTCACAACCCGGTATCCCGGATTAACGGTAACCAGATGAATTCAAATGTCCCTGAAGCGAATGAGCTTTTGCATGTAACGGTGCCAAAAGAATTTAAATCGGTCAATAATAGCCAGCACAGACAAAAATAATTAATTTTAACAAGCGCGTAAAATTTTCCCTCGTGTAATTTCAAGCCTAAGAAGCGTAAACAACGATATTGCTTGCAATCTTTCATACAACAGGCTAGATTTAGGCGTTTTCTGGCTTAAATTTACATGAAATATCCCATTATGTTCTGCCAAATCTAGCATTCCCTTTATGTGCATTAGTTAACGCAGAAAATTCAGTGTTTCTTTTTATCTGTGAGGGTAACAATATTTGAATTTGGTGGGAACCCGGGTACACTGTCGATCAATTAAAGGTGTTGTTTTTGTCGAACACACAGAGTTAAATCATATTTGTCTTCCTGGAGTTGGGCACTTCCATAGTTAAGCATTTAAGACAAGATGATGTATTTCATTTATATTGGAGGAACTTATTCATTTTTCGCTGTGAGAGCGATTTGACACTTATCGTATTATTCGTTTATATTGCTGTTTAAAATACGTGTAATGTATTGGTGATATTGGCATTGACTTTCTAAAATAATGCATAATCATATCATATTGATTAAAACTATAAGGGACAGCCCAATGGGGTTGTACGCAAAGTTGACGTAGGACTACGTAGCTATTTCGAAATAATCTACATATATATCTATGCATATACATACATAAGGGTACCAAAAAAATCGACTTTTCGAATTTCAAAAACGGGTAGTGCTCAAAAGTTTCGTCTCCTCAAAAAAAGTCCCCATGCAAA
This sequence comes from Aedes japonicus, assembly GCA_034211315.2. NCBI lineage: Eukaryota > Metazoa > Arthropoda > Insecta > Diptera > Culicidae > Aedes > Aedes japonicus. The sequence continues at coordinate 11,206 of JASCZW010011375.1, forward strand.
ATTTGAGCTCAATCGGACTTCGTTAAGTGTTGGACCAAAGCGGTCAAAGTTTGACATTTTTGAAACACGAAAAATTTCCCAAGGGGGGGGGGGGGTACGTGAAAATTCCGAAATCGATTTTTTGTTTTTGATGCCAAATGTCTTAGAAATGCATGAAACGTCGAGACCTGGTGTTATCTCGAAAAAAAAACGAAAAGGTGAGATATGTCAGTGACATATCTGCAAAGTCGACGTAGGACTGCTTGTTGATGTGGAGGAATTGTAATAGAATTAATAAATATCTACTATATTTTGTTCAGTCTAAAGACTCATCAAACCATCTGTTATTAGATTTAGTTTTCCACGAAAATTAATATAGTCAACTCTTTATAACTCTTGAAGTGGCCCTAAAAAGGGCCGTTTGGTATTCTCGAGTAGCAAGATGGCCTGAATTTTCTCCGGTCTCTTGGAGTAACGTCATGTAGTGAAAATGTCGATTAGCTCAAGATAAAATATTAATTTAACAAACTCTCTTATTGGGAAAATTGTTTTGGTCGCCCAGAAAGATAAGGTTGTATTAATTATCGGGGGGAACATAGGGATCAAATTGGCTTCTCGGTCTTCTCAAGTAGCAGGGTGGCCTGAATGATTGGCGGGTAATCACCCTGTGAAATTGTCAGAACAGAGAAAATCGGGATTGTTTTGTTCGTCCTGAAAAGGACGGGTTTTTATTTAATTGTCGCGGGGCAACATGGTACACGTTCGAAATGTGCTTCTCGGTCTTCTCAAGTACCAAGATGGCCTAAATTTTGTCCGGGCTCTTGAAGTAACACAATGTTGAAGTAACGCCATGCAGTGAAAATGTCGATTTGCATATTGCTTTGGTCGCCCTGAAAAGAACGGATTGTATTAATTATCAGGGGAACATGGTACGCGATCAAACTTGCTTCTCGGTCTTCTCAAGTAGCAGGATGGCCTGAATAATTGGTAGGAAACCACCCTAAGAAATTGTCAGAACAGAGAAAATCAGGATTTACACATAGATAGACGCGGCTCGGCCATTTTATCCGGGCTCTTCAAGTTACGCCATGTTGAGACGGTGCGTTGTAATGCTATTTTATTACTCGATTAGCTCATAAGATATTAATAAAACAAACTCTTTAATTTGGCAAATTGTTTTGTTCGCCCTGAAGAGGGCGGGTTTCATCAATTGTCGGGGGAACGCGATCGAAATTTGTATGTATGGCCTGAATATTTGACAGGAATCCACTGTATGTACTGCCATCGTCAGCTGTTTTTTAAGTCACGACCACTTGGTTTAGGGGGATGGATGTGGGTCGAGACGTCATTCGTGTCATGTCTCGCCTCATGTCCAATCATTATTCTTTGAACGCTCATATATATCGGGTTGGGCTGAGCGACAGCAATCTCTGTGAATGTGGACAAGGCTATAAGGACGCAGATCACGTTATTTGGTCTTGTGCTGAACATCGTGGAGTCAGATCGGGGCTCTATGATTCCCTTCGGGCTCGAGGTAGACAACCCAATGTGCCAATTCGAGATATTTTGTCTGTACGTGATTTGGAGTACATGAAACTCATTTATGTGTTTTTGACTAACATTAGCTTTAGATTGTAGTCAGTTTAACCTGTATGTTTAGTTTAAGTTTTTTTTTCTTTTTCAGAAAATGTTCAAGTCAAAAGAAAACCATAAGTTGTATAGTGTTTCAATAATTTATAATTAATATTTAATGTGTTATGTGAACCATACTTTAAATTTTTATTAAAAAAACATGAAAATTTGGCTCTGTAAAGTTCATTCGATTGAGCCTGTACAAATAAATGATTAATTAAAAAAAAAGTCACGTCCACTGCTTGCTACCGACCGCCAGCTGCTGCTGCCACGACCAGGTGGGCATTACTGCTACCAATGCTGGGCACTGAGCGATGCTGCTGGGTGCTGCCCAGCTTTACCTTCCACCGGGAGATCCGCGCAGCTCCAATGCTGCCGAACGAATGAAGCATTTGTTCGGTTATGTGCCTTTTATCATGACATTGGGTACCATTGCATGAACAAAAGGGGGTATCAACTAAAACAATGTGAATCAAATTCATTAAAAGGGGAGGGGAATCAGATGTTTCGCCAAACACTAGCGTGAAAAAGAATCTACCTCTCGAGAACAAACGATAAGAAGAAGAAGACGGTAGGAGACGTCTCTTGCTTAGATTTGAAAACTGTGCTAGGAAATTTGGTTAATTTACTCTGCGAATCGAAATTATAAGACATCACCTTACATTTACGTTATTTTTAATAAGTTAATGTTAAAAATCAATTAACTTGATTACTAAAACTGATACGTAGAATTATTTCCAATCGATTGGTGCAAACGATATGAAAATCGTTTATGCAATGACTTAGTTATTATCGCTCAAAATATCCAAAACGACCCGTAACGCGATCGATTTCAGAGATTTTAGAACGGCGCCCCAGTATAGAAAAGAAAGACGTAGTCCTACGTCAAATTTTTTTGAAAAAAATTTACTTTTTGGGACTTAGAAATTTTTTGAGGTGGAGGAGTGAAATGAATTCGATATGGAGGATTTGAATTCAATTGCTGAGATATCCATGGCAATAGTACTGAAACATGTCTTATATCATCGTTGGCAACTGCTAGCATATTATATGTGATATTTCATTAGGGTGGTTCACTTGTTTTGCATTAGGGTGGTCCATTTTATAGAAAAATAAAAAAAATAAGATAATAGTATCAAAACATCTCTTATATAATCGTAAGCCATTATCAATATTAAATATATGATATTTCATTAGGATGGTTCATTTATTTTCCATTAGGGTGGTCCTTTGAGTTGGAAATTAAAAGCAACAAAATATTTCCAGCAAATTTACCAGTCAATATTTTTTGTAGTTTGAAACCATGATTCTTTTTTGGCATACTACACTTCGTTAAGATATTTTTATTATGTTTTTTTTTAATAGTTAACAAAAATGTGCCGTTACCAAAATATGGACAAAAATAAGGAAAAAAAAACGATTTTTGATGTACCCAAATTATTACAATAGCTTGATAGGCGACTACGAAGTGCAACAAAAGTTTTTTGTTTATCTTTTCTAAAGAGGTTCTTGGCCTTGGACTGCTTCATTTCCGAGAAACACAAGTAGGTACGTTATAGGGGATCAAAACAAAAGTACGTTACCTGCCGCTTGCTGTGGTATACGCGCTTCGGTAGTGACAACGTCTGCTTCGAATGCTTTTTGTTCTGAAGTGTTATCTGCCCAAACAAAATATAAGCTACCCGTAGGCAACGAATACGTCCCAAGCGAGCAGTTTTGAAAGACTGAGTAGGTAATGAAATGGCCACACATTTGGTATATAAGGAATTGTTATTTTTAGTTTTACTCATTCAGTATTTTTATATTTGAACGAGGAACCGCGGTCTAGTCAACAGTTTTTTGTTTTTCAAAATGGAGGATATTCGGCTAGTTGGAAAATACCTACCTTTGTTCCCCGAATCTTCGAATTTGCCTACATACAACGAAGTTTTCCGGAAATTCATGTTTCATTTGCGAGCAGAGAAGCAAAAGACTAAACCAAGTGCACAATTAACAATACAAGCTTTGAAAGTATCATGGAATAAAAATGAGTGGGGTTGTGTACAAGACACGACCGGTTGACGTAGACTACGTTAAACCAAGTGATGCATTATAATGTCAGGGAAATTAGCGTTAAAAAGGTTTCAATTATTCGTGCGAGGTCGCTTACCCTTACCGATAGAAGCAGTTTAAGTCACAATATGACGGGTGCTGCTCTTATGGGACATGAGACCAGCGTTTTGAAGCCAGTAAGTAAGAAAATTCTATTGTACGCTCTTTATAACTCTTTGGTGGCCCTGAAAAGGGCCTTTTGGTTTAAATGATGACACGGTCACGGTTGCACGTTTTACGATGGACTATCTTTAAGGCCTAGAAGATAGTTTAGGGAATATAAAATTATTTAATTAATGATAGTTTTGCGCATTCTTATAATCATAATCACTTAACATTACTAAATGTTTATTCGTATGTCATACTGTGCCTGAATGGCCTGCATCTTGGAATTCTCACCATCACCGGAACCATCAACAATGTTTTGCATCGTTTGGGGGATTTCAGTAACGACAGGCAGCGGAGGAAATTCTATAATACGTACATACAAACATATATTTTGACTGATACCTTGTCTCCTTTTCAACATTCACCATTTAAATACCATACCATTCGGATCATTTGTATACAATCTGAGTTGTAGTATGCCTTTGCATAATTCAACTTCAAAGATTCAAAGAATTAGAATTTAGGCAATTTTAGCAATTCTGGATTTCAAGGGTAATAATAAACATTGAAATACTCTAGAATTCAAATTACGATAAAATTCGTTATTAGAAAATATCCGGCAGGTTTAGTGATTGTTATGAAAACACAATAATCAATTGCAACATTTTCAAATGTGTAAGCGTCTCTTAAAATGTTCAAAGTTTAGGAAGTTTTATCAAACAGAATATAACAAAAATTATCTTGCAGTTGTTGTAAGGTTATATATAAGTATATAGGGTACATGTCCCTTGGCTCTGTCGATTATGTAGCGCACGATTACAGTTTTAACTATAACTCATACAATAATTTAGCTAGAAACGATATTCAACTAGTTATACCTTTGCTAAGACATGCTTAATAAGGCGTTTGCTGTACTGGACCATGAAAAGTCACCAACTAACATTATTGAGTCGAAAACTTTCGAAGGATATCATCAAAGATACTTGTTCGAACGAATTTCAGTAAAGTTTGTTTATTTCATCGCTCCGGGCATTTATTTATATTATCGATTCGGGCATTCGGCTATATTCGGTATACTATACGGAATATAAAGCTACTTTATAACATCTAAATGACTTTCTCGTGTGATCAATCGGCCATTCCATTTCAAAACATTAAAATTCCCACTATATTCATTTAGTTATATAGGTATTGGTATGAATAAGCCCTTCGAAAAATACACAACCGCTCACTCTTACTTTTCCATTGAAAACTTTTATAATCTACATTTTACTATGTGATGAATACATTTGGCCATAGTTGGGAATATAAGGTTAAATGCGTACCTAAAATATGGTCTATGGTTTTCTTGTGAAATTATTATTCATGTTACTATGCGAATGTCAGGTAAATTAGGGAATCCATTATGGCTTAAACGTTAAGGAAATCGAAATATATATAAATATATTAGATCTCGCAGAAGAAAGAGAGTGAGTTTTATAAAATATCATTATTCTTTGCAATGGGTATGGGAGAAAAGGTTGGTTAATATATGATAAATTCTTATAAATATAAAATAAACACCTGAGAAAATTATCACGCATTAAAACATGTTCAGCGCTTTAGTTGTATCGATATCATTTGAAAGTTCATATGATGTATAAGCACGCGGCGCATGTCATCACCAGAATACAATTAATACTATGTTAAAATTTATTACGACAGGGAGCAATAACATAGAGAGATATTCAATTGCTATGATGACATGCTCTTTGTTAAATTGATTTAAGGTGAATCGCTGCTCCATGTATGTTTTCCTATCTTTTATCTCGCTCTCGCAAACTCAACTTGCTATTTCAAATTGATAAATCTCGATTGTTAGTGAATGAACATCGAATCGAACTCTATCAAAATCCTCACAGCAAGAAAGTAGTAGCGACTCTGATTTATATCAATTTTAAATGTTGAGGTAATGACTGTCATCAAGAATGATTCAGCATGATCCCTTAAATTTAATAAATATCAATTTCCTACCTCGAGTTGAAGGACCTTCTCCAGCGTCCCAACTAGTTGTTGGTAACGCATTACCTCTTGCAGGTTTCAATTTCGCCCGATAACTACGAGCTCGCTCGGCATCGGTGCACGGTCGTTTCGGAGGATTTCCCGTATGTTCGCTCTTTATGCGCTTCCTGAATCTGCGCAAGCGTTCTGGATCAAATCGGTTAGGCATTCTCACTTTCACTGTTTCTCAAAAAGTTTTCTTCCTAGAGGTAGAACGCGAATCGTTAACACAACAGAACAACTGTTTATAACACTACTAATTGGAATTTACAGAGAATGTTGGTTCGGAATATTATGTTCGACATCGAAAATGGTGTCCGTGATAGGAAATTTGTGTGGTTTAAGGTATGCGACGAAGGGAAAACAAGTTTTGCTAATACCACTGGCTGCCAATCGACAATTTGAAACGAAAATCCCAATCAAACAAACTCTCAAGCTGAGAATTTTAAATTGACAGTAGCAAAGATGGATTTGTATCTGGTAGCATTTATTGATTTATCGCGGGTTGCGCCAACCAGCCAAAATTTTCCCGACAGCTCGCCTTCCATGCAGGCGTTTTTGCAGTTGCGGCGAACGAATTGGCACCATATTAGGCGCACAAACCAAACGAAATAAAAGTTTAATTCTTTTATGAACAACTCTTTTGATTAAATTGGTTGTCCTCAAAAGGACAGATTATCAATTAATGGATAGCGCCAACCAGCTGGGTGAAATTTTTACCGACGGCACCGAACTTAATTTAGTAATAGAAGAAAAAAGTAATAGAAGAAGTTTAAAAGTTGAATCAATATTGAAGTACAGAAAATAAGTTAAATTTGTAAAGTCTGGAATTGCAGCGCTTATTCTACCAATGAAAATCATTGTAACATTAAAAAGACCTTCAAGTCTTAAGTTACGTAATAGAACTAAATAAATAAATAAATAAATAATTTAAGATTAGTTCATTCTTGAATAATCAACTCTTTTATTTGAATTTATTGTCCTCAAAAGGACAGATTATTTCCACCTACTGCTTACTGCTACTCGCCCCCAAGGACGCTTTCCCAGAAACAGCAGCGTTTTCGAAGTCGCGGCGAAACAATCGCCACGAAGAGGTAATATGGCGGCTTGCACAAAACCGACGCGATTGTGCGCCCTCATAATCTGTCATTTTGCCTCATCGCGACGATCGCTGTTTGGGAGAGCCTTGCTACTTACCACCACCAGCTGCTACGTGACCACCAGCTGCCTCTGCACCAGCTCCGCTGCCGTACAAATGAAGGCTCCACCAAACTGCAGCAATTTTTTGCCACCGCGGCAGCGAAATCGCGGTGGAAAAATCGCCGCGGTGAGATTACATGGCAGCTTATGGGAGCGCACAAACCGACGCGATGCGTTTTTGACGTAGGACTACGTCTTTCATTTCTATACTGGGGCGCCGTTCTAAAATTTCTGAAATCGACCGCGTTACGGGTCGTTGTGGATATTTTGAGCGATAATAACTAAGTCATTGCATAAACGATTTTCATATCGTTTGCACCAATCGATTGGAAATAATTCTACGTATCAGTTTTAGTAATCAAGTTAATTGATTTTTAACATTAACTTATTAAAAATAACGTAAATGTAAGGTGATGTCTTATAATTTCGATTCGCAGAGTAAATTCCAAATTTCCTAGCACAGTTTTCAAATCTAAGCAAGAGACGTCTCCCATCGTCTTCTTATTCTTATTCTTTGTTCTCGAGAGGTAGATTCTGTTTCACGCTAGTGTTTGGCGAAACATCTGATTCCCCTCCCCTTTTAATGAATTTGATTCACATTGCTTTAGTTGATACCCCCTTTTGTTCATGCAATGGTACCCGATGCCATGATAAAAGACACATTTCCGAAAAAATGCCTCATTCGTTCGGCAGCCATGGAGTTGCGCGGATCTCCCGCTGCAGGGCAGCATCGCTCAGTACCCAGGAATGCCCAGCATTAGTAGAAGTAATGCCCACCTGGTCGTGGAAGCAGCATCATCAGTTTTACCAAGCGACACGATCGGTCGTGTTTTTCGGTCTCTCGCAGTAAAAGTTTTTTTCCCCCGTTTTTACCCTCGTCCGCTTTCTCGCGATTGCGTGTTCGGTTCGCGATCTATCGCCTGCGCTTGCTCATCTACTGGTGGTGGCAAAGCAGAAAAAAGTGCTTCAAAGCTTGGAAAAAATTCCCGCTCGACCTATTGCCGTGGCAATGGGTCGTAAAAATCGACCAACGGCGACATCCGCTCCCGAAACATTACCGCAACCGGGCAGCTCCAAGCGACTGCGCCACGATGACACCGATCCAGTGGATCGTAACGCTCGTCTCCTAGCGAGCAACCAATTCGCAGTGCTTCCAGTCCAGGAGGTGCCGAAGAAGGTGAAGGTTCCCCCGCTCTTCACCACATCAAAGGACATTGCTGCACTCAGAACCGAGCTTGCAGCTATCCAAATTCATCCGCTGTACAAGCTGTGCAGTAATGGCACCAAAATTATGTGCTCGACGGAGGCTGACTACCGTACTGTCGGCGCTCACCTAGTCGCGAAGAAACACGAGTTCTACACTCACGATGCGCCCGGAAGCAAGCCAATGAAGGTGATTCTGCGTGGCCTTCCAGAACTCACACCGGAGTCAATTTTTACAGAGCTACAAGCGGCGGCACTAAAGCCTCAGAAGGTGTTCCCCATCAGGCGCCAACAACACGGTAACTACCGGGACCAACTCTATCTGGTGCAACTTGTGAAGGGATCCATCACGATGGCGGAACTGATAAAAACACGGGGCCTTTTCGACGTCATCGTCGAGTGGGACCGGTATCGTCCGAGACAGCGCGACGTGACGCAATGTGGCAACTGCCTTGCGTTCGGCCATGGAACTCGTAACTGCCACATGAAACCGCGATGTGGCAAATGTGCTGGAGCCCACAGCACCAACGATTGTGCCCCGATGGAAGAAGGTGCCCTACCGAAGTGCGCAAATTGTGGCGCAAACCATGAAAGCAGCAATCGGACCTGCCCAAAACGTGCTGAATTCTTGGCGATCCGCAAGAAGTCATCCACCAAATCCCGGCCTGCTCAACGCCGTCCGCCACCTCCGATGAACGAGGAGAACTTCCCGTCACTTCGGTATCAGGTGCCAAACCTACCACCGATCCCATTAAATCAGCGCCAAGCAAACCGCCCGTCAGCTTCCGTGCATAATCGTTTCGCAGCAGCTGCCGCCGCCCCCAACCCGACTCCTCCTCCAGGTTGGGGCAATCCAAGTTGCAGTACTTCAACGCAACCACCCGTCGATGGACAGCTCTACGACTCGGAGCAAATGGTGGAGTTCGTGCAAGAGCTCTATCGCCAACTACGTTCCTGCCGCTCCAAGGAGGAACAGCTCAAAGCCGCCACGTCCGTGACGATGAAATTTATTTTCAAACATGGACCGTAAACGCACCATCAGCATCCTCAACTGGAATGCTTGTTCCATCCGGAACAAAACTCTTGAGCTCGGTGACTTCCTTAACAGGAAGGCCATCGACATCGCCATCATCACCGAGACACACCTAAAACCGGAAATCAGCATCGTCATCCCAGGATACCGGATTGTGCGACTTGATCGTAGCGGCTCTAGTGGAGGAGGAGTCGCGATTGCCCTGCACTACAACATCAACTGCCATCTGCTTCCGAGTTTTCAGCTGCAGTCCATCGAAGCCATCGGAGTCGAGGTCGAAACTCCTGTCGGCCCAATCACCATCATCGCGGCCTATTGTCCCAAGCAAGCCAGTACCAACAACGGAACAACAACGGCCCTGCGAAACGACATCCGTAAGCTAACTCGGAGGCAGGGGCAGTTCATCATCGCCGGCGACCTTAATGCGAAACACGAAGCCTGGGGAACACTCGGCGGAATCGGAACGGAATAATTCTACAGGAAGACCTGGAAGAGGGACATTACACCGTCCTGGGCCCGGATACTCCCACCCGGTTGAGCCGATCCGGGGTCCATTCGACAATCGACATCTTCCTCACCAACATGGGGAACAACATCGCCCAGCCGATCGTACACCAGGAGCTCAGCTCGGACCACTATCCGGTGGTGGCCGAAGTCGGGTCCTCGGTCAACCGGCATCGAATCACCAGACGGAACTACCATCGCGCCAGTTGGGAGAGGTTTCGACAACACGTTGACGACAACATCGATTTCGACATGCACCTTGATTCCGTTGATGACATCGAGCGGCAGCTGCAGAGCATCGAGCAAGCGATCTCCCAGGCCCGGGAGCAACACGTACCGGTGATTGATCAGGTGAGTGACTCTGTACCCATTGATAGACCCACTAAAGAACTTATTCAATTGCGCAACGCCATTCGAAGGCAATACCAGCGAACTGGTTTGCCAACGCTTAAACGTCACTGTAATCGAGCGACCAAAATTATTAAGGCCAGAATGGTGGACCTTAAAAATAACAATTTTGCCAACAAGATCCGCTCTCTCCCAGATTGTGCTAAGCCGTTCTGGAAGTTGACAAAAATTTTAAAAACTAAGCCAAGGCCCATTCCACCGTTGATCCCATTAGACCGCAATAGCTCTAAGGATCGGTTGATAACTCCCGCAGAGAAGGCTGCTGAGATAAGTCAACACTTCGTCAGCTCCCATAATCTGGGACAAAACATCGTCAGTCCACATGAAGCTGCCGTTAGCGCGCTTATTACTAACATCCATCTAAGCCCCAACGACTTCACAGAGGAGTTGGAGATCTCAGCTGACGAATTGTTGGCTTATATCAAATGCTCAAAGAACATGAAGGCCCCAGGTTTTGATAACATCCTGAACTTGGAGCTCAAGCAACTGAGCCCCCAGTTCTATAACCATCTGGCGATGGTTTTCAATCATTGCCTCCGACTTGGCTACTTCCCCTCGTGTTGGAAGTCAGCCAAAGTCATACCCATCCAGAAACCTGGGAAAGATCCTTCATGTTCCAAGAGCTATAGGCCCATCAGCCTTCTCTCAGGATTATCCAAGCTATTTGAGAAAGCGATCCACCGTCGGCTTCTTTCATCTGCCGACGAGCTGAACATCTTGCTTGACGAACAATTTGGCTTCCGACGTGGTCGGTCGACTATCCACCAACTTAATCGAGTCAGTAACATCCTCAGACGGAACAAGTCTGTTTCGAAATCATCTGTCATGGCACTTCTCGACATCGAGAAGGCCTTTGATAATGTGTGGCATGATGGCCTGGTGTACAAGCTGCATCGATACAATCTTCCCATCTATCTGGTGAAGATAATTAAAAACTATCTGACGGACAGGACATTCCGTGTTTCGTTGCATGGTGCAGTTTCCGGTAGTCAGGAGATCTCTGCCGGTGTTCCGCAGGGAAGTATATTAGGTCCACTTCTGTTCACCTATTCACCTATTCACCTCGGATATACCCCCGCTCCCTGAAAATGGATCTCTGTCGTTGTTCGCCGATGATACCGCAGTCGTCCACAATGGTAGGGTAATAAGAGCGCTTGCCGCGAAACTGCAGCGAAGCCTGAATGTTCTGTCAGAATACTTCACTGAATGGAAGATTTGTATCAATGCGGCGAAGACCCAGGCCATCTTATTTCCACACTCCAACTCTCCTAGACTTGTTCCGCCTGAGGATTGTAAAATAAACCTAAACAACACAACGGTGGAATGGGCTAAATCCATAGACAGCAAGCGTTACCATAGACAGCAAGCTTATTTTCAGGGAACAGGTTGACAAAACTGTCACAAAATGTAATACTCTGTTGAAACTACTGTACCCATTGATCAACAGAAGGTCTACATTATCCCTGAAAAACAAGCTTGCTGTCTACAAGCAAATCATACTTCCAGTCATTGAGTACGGCATGCCAATCTGGGAGAGTTGCGCAAAAACACATCACCTGAAACTTCAGCGTGTTCAAAATAAGTTCCTCAGGATGATCCTGAACACCCCTCCGAGGACAAGAACATCTGAGGTCCACCGTCTGGCCGAAATAAAAATGCTCGACGATCGCTTTAGTGAGTCTATTAATCGGTACAGGGCACGCTGCCTGACTTCGAATCACCAGATCATCCGGAATCTGGTTCCCCACCCCTAGGATTTTCAAATTGTAGTTTTAGTTGTAGATTAGGTAGATTATCAAATTTTAAAACTATCAATGCCCCAAGGGCTGAACTGAAAATTGAATGTAAAACACATAGCACACTAAACACACCAAACACAGAAAATTTAAAATTAAACAAAGCTGAAGAGCCCAATGGGCTGAAACACTTAAAATGTTAAAATTAGTATGTAAGACAAATGAATTGGAAAATAAAAATTAGAATTCATTCATGTGGAAGCAGCAGCTGGCGGTCGGTAGCCAGCAGTGCCCAGCCTGTCGTGACTTTTTTTTAATTAATCATTTATTTGTACAGGCTCAATCGAATCAACTTAACAGAGCCAAATTTTCATGTTTTTTAAACATCATTTATCTTAAAACTAAAGTTAGGGGGATAAAACCGATAACTCGCGGCCGTCTCGAGGTTAATAGGAATTACAAATTACGGATGGGAAAGAGGGTGGAAATTTAAAGTTCACATAACACATTAAATTTAAATTCTAAATTATTGAAACACATAACTATACAACTTATGGTTTTCTTTTGACTTGAACATTTTTTGAAAAAGAAAAAAAACACATACACAGAAAAAAAACTTAAACTAAACATACAGGTTAAACTAACTACAATCTAAAGCTAATGTTAGTCAAAAACACATAAATGAGTTTCATGTACTCCCAAACACGTACAGACAAAATATCTCGAATTGGCACATTGGGTTGTCTACCTCGATCCCAAAGGGAATCATAGAGCCCCGATCTGACTCCACGATGTTCAGCACAAGACCAAATAACGTGATCTGCGTCCTGAAAGCCTTGTCCACACTCACAGAGATTGCTGTCCCTCAGCCCAAACCGGTATAAATGAACCTTCAAAGAATAATGATTGGACATGAGGCGAGACATGACACGAATGGCGCCTCGACCCACATCCATCCCCCTAAACCAAGTGGTCGTGACTTAAAAAGCAGCTGACGATGGCAGTACATACAGTGGATTCCTGTCATATATTCAGGCCATATTAAAGTTTGTTTTATTAATATCTTATGAGCTAATCGAGTAGTGAAAATAGCATTACAACGCACCGTCTCAACATGGCGTAACTTGAAGAGCCCGGATAAAATGGCCGAGCCGCGTCAATCTATATGTAAATCCTGATTTTCTATGTTCTGACAATTTCTTAGGGTGGTTTCCTACCAATTATTCAGGCCATCCTGCTACTTGAGAAGACCAAGAAGCAAATTTGATCGCGTACCATGTTCCCCCAACAATTAATAAAACCCGTTCTTTTCAGGGGGACAAAAACAATATGCAAATCGACATTTTCACTACATGGCGTTACTTCAACATGGTGTTACTTCAAGAGCCCGGAGAAAATTCAGGCCATCTTGCTACTTGAGAAGACCGAGAAGCTTTGATCGCTATGTTCCCCCCGATAATTGATACAACCTGTTCTTTTTGGGCGACCAAAACAATTTTCCCAATAAGAGAGTTTGTTAAATTAATATTTTATCTTGAGCTTATCGACATTTTCACTACATGGCGTTACTTCAACATGACGTTACTCCAAGAGGCCGGAGAAAATTCAGACCATCTTGCTACTCGAGAAGACCCCTCCCCCCTCTCCCCAACAATTAATAAAAAGGGTCCTCTTCAACATAATTTTCCCAACTAAAGAGTTTGCTTAATTGATTGTAGAGAAGAAAAAGAATATAGAAGAAATAAATTAAATTCTTATGATATTCTAGCTATGTGTAAAGACATTTGAAAGATAATATCTTTACTGATTTAAACTCTTCTAATAATAATTTTCATTATTATTAAAATAATAACGTGGCAGCACCAAGCTTTGGCAGCAGCAGCTCTCGGTACCCAGAAGCAGCTGGCACAAAAAGCTGCTGACAATGGCAGTACCCATTGTGGATTCCTGTCAAATATTCAGGCCATACCAGGCTGCCACGACCAGGCTCAGGCCATTTCAGACCGAGAAACAAGTTTCGATCGCGTTCCCCCGACAATTAATAAAACCCGCCCTTTTCAGGGCGAACAAAACATTTTGCCTAATTAAAGAGTTCGTTTTATTAATATCTTATGAGCTAACCGAGTAATGAAAATGATGTCGAAGATGGTGTAGTGAATGGCGCGATCAGCGAGCTGAAATACCTCGAACAGGACGAAGACGATTCTGGGCAGCAGATCGTAAAGTTGTGGTTTAAGTTCGAGAGTGCGGCGATAGGTTTCACCAGACCTGGAATCCTACAAGAGGATTGGACTCCCATCTCCAAACGATCGGCTAATATAAAGCTGAGTGGCATCATTAAATGCAAGCGCATACAGTTTCCGGTGGTCAGTGCCTGTGCGTTAACTGTTCATAAGTCGTAAGGTGGCACTTTCCCGGAGATTGTATGTGACTCCAATAAAAGCCATTTTGTGCAGCTAATATATCAGTAATGGACACTGAAGTTCTGCTGGTTGTGGTGTACATTTCACCAGGAACAACTACCAATAATTTAAAATTGTTCTTGATTCGCATGTTGTTCAGGTATGCTGCGCAAGATACGCCAGTTGTGTTGACCGGACACTTTAACATTGACGTTTCCAAAAATGAAAACATAGATTTTCTATACATTAATTGTTATGTTATTTATTCTCTGTGCGAGGAGTAACGATTATGATGTAGAAGGAGATGTTCGCTCATCACCATGAGGCACCAAGAGTGAACATTAATGTTTTTGACTAGAATGAAAGATGTGAAGAGAAAGTGTTGAAAGTTCCGTCAGTGTACGGCAGGTAGGAAATCTAACAGATGTTTTGAAAAATGAGCGAAAGGGCATGTATCCAATGGTACTCGAACCATGGACGGTAATCTTTGCCTAACATCCCACTGCGGGGTAGGTTGTAGCAACGGAACAAGTGCGCCACTACAACAGGCAAAAATTGACGCATGGAAAGACGCTCATGTACCACTGTGGCTTGTATAGTTATTCTAGCGATCTATTGTGTGCACTCTGTTTATTGATGCGCACATGGGAGAGGAACTCTCTCCTTTTTTGGGTTTGTTTTGATTCGCACCGACTGACGATCACTAAAGTTAGATTTCCTACCTGCCGTACACTGACGGAACTTTCAACACATTCTCTTCACATCTGTCATTCTAGTCAAAAACATTAATGTTCACTCTTGGTGCCTCATGGTGATGAGCGAACATCTCCTTCTACATAATATTTTCATACACAATATTAACGCTCCTAAAACACCTAAAGACTTATATTATATGCTTTTCTTCCATGGAACAGAACCAACAACAACGACCACCCATTCGACTGTCTACCAAATCATCATCTGGTACTCGAGAATTACCGGATCACTCCAGGAACAGCGAATAACTGAATACCAAATGGCCCTTTATAGGGCCACTTCAAGAGTTATAAAGAGTTGACTATATTCATTTTCGTGGAAAACAAAATTTGATAACAGATGGTTTGATGAGTCTTTAGACTGAACAAAATATAGTAGATATTTATTAATTCTATTACAATTCCTCCACATCAACCAGCAGTCCTACGTCGACTTTGCAGATATGTCACTGACATATCTCACCTTTTCGTTTTTAATCGCGTTGGTTTGTGCGCTCCCATAAGCCGCCATGTAATCTCTCAGCGGCGATTTTTCCACCGCGATTTCGCTGCCGCAGTGGCAAAAAATTGCTGCAGTTTGGTGGAGCCTTCATTTGTACGGCAGCGGAGCTGGTGCAGAGGCAGCTGGTGGTCAGGTAGCAGCTGTTGGTGGTAAGTAGCAAGGCTCTCCCAAACAGCGATCGTCGCGATGAGGCAAAATGGCGGATTATGAGGGCGCACATCGCGTCGGTTTTGTGCAAGCCGCCATCTTACCTCTTCGTGGCGATTGTTTCGCCGCGACTTCGAAAACGCTGCAGTTTGGTGGAGCCTTGAAGCAGCTCCCTGCGACCAGCTCCCAGCGACCGGCTCCCAGCGACCAGCTCCCTGCGACCAGCTCCGCACAGCTTCAATGATGCCAAACGACTGAGGAAAAATTTTGCTAAGTGTGCCTTCTATGCCGTTCTCAGCTGCATGCGAGACGTACATGGGGAGACAAATGATATGATTGGTTAAAGTCTCTCTCTAGTGCAAAGAAGAAGAAGATGATACAAGACGTTCCTTGCTTCGATTTGAAATCTGTGATAGAAAATTTAGAAAATTTACTCTGCAAAATGACATTATAAGAAATCACCTTATATTTGCGTTATTTTCAATAGTTTACTATTGATTGAGAAAAATGTTTGACAATTGAATTGGAGCGCGGTAAAATTTCCGACCGATTGAAGAAGAATTCATGTAAATCTATTGTGGATTATTTGAGTTATTCGCGTACAAAACGTACGGTTTTTCGTGACGGTCGCAAAATTTTAGATTTTCATTTGACACCCTACCCTTGCCGTAAGACGTAGTCTACGTCAAAAGCATTTGAACCATTTGCTCGACGACAGGACAGTGCAACAAAAAATCTTGCGGTACTACGAAACTTGGAAAATCTTGCAGAAGCGCAAGCTAAGAATGTCGGCGAGAGAAATTGAGAAGAGAAAGGATTTCTCTGATTCATTGCAGAACCTTTTCGATATCGGGAAGAGGTATAAACCGAAGAATAAAGTAGAAAGAAAAGCATATCGGTATTTGCAAGAACAACGAGAACTAACTCTTCCAACAACAAGTGAGTCTTTTCCAACGGCAACTATCTCGTGTAGTGATTTTGAGGAGGAAGAAACAGCAGAGGCGACAACAGAGACTAATCCACGAACAAGTGAGCAGGAAGAAGCAAGTCTACAGGAAAGAAAAAATTTAACTGCTAGTGATTTCGAGTCCTCATCTCAAACCCAGAGTGAGTCCGTTCCTTCTATCAGTACTATCGGCGAAGATTTTCAGATACCGGGTAAGTGTAAATTGAATTAATTTCAAATATGTTTTAAAATGTTTTTCGTGGTTAACAAACGATTGATTCTTAAATTTTCTTCTAGGTCCTTCCAAATCGTCTTCAACTTCTAAATCACCATTAAAAAATGTCATTACTGTCGATGTGGCTGCTGCTTTGGACCGCTGCAAAGTGAGTGATCGAAATGCGGTATTTCTAATATCATCTATAGCGAAATCATTGGGGCACGACGTTTCAACATTAGTGTTAAACAAAGAGTCCATTAGGAATTCAAGAAAAGAAATTCGTGTGCAAAAGCAGAACGAGCTGAGAGCAACATTCAAGCCACAGGTTAACTTAACAGTTCATTGGGATTCAAAACTGCTTCCTAGTATATTGTCGTCTAAAGCAACCCCCTAAACTGAACGATTGGCTATAGTTGTATCTGGTGAAGGCATCCGTAAGCTGTTAGCTGTTCCTCCCATCCAAAATTCAACAGGAATAGAACAAGCAGAAGCGGTGTACAACGCAGTTGTCGATTGGGATCTTGAAGACAGGTAATTTCTATTAGTTTCAATATTATTATTGATAATTTTTAAATTATACCGTTATTCCGTGTTTTAGGGTTATGTTTACATCATTTGATACCACTGCGTCAAACACTGGTCGAAAGAAAGGAGCGTGTCAACTTCTTGACAAAATGTTTAAAAGACAGCTGATTGGACTTCCCTGTAGACATCACATACACGAGCTGTTAGTTGGCAAGGCATTCAAGGCACTACAATTTGAAACTGCACAATCTCCAAATGTTGAGATTTTTAAGCGGTTTCAGACGGAATGGCACCGTTTAGAAAAGAGCTCATACCATTCTGGTGTTAATGATGTATTCGTTAAATCATCAATAATAGCCAACGAGAGGGTGGATCTCTTGAATTTTTTTGAGCGACAATTAAAAGAACAACATCACCGCGAAGATTATCGCGAAGTTATTCAGCTTACGCTTATATTTTTGGGTGGAAAAATTAAAGAACATTTTAAAATTAGAGCTCCTGGTGCTTTCCATAATGCAAGATGGATGGCAAAAATTATTTATTCACTAAAAATGTTCCTTTACCGACACACTTTTGCGTTACCTAAGGCAACTCAACAACAGTTAGCACGATTTAATGTATTCATTGTAAAAGTAATGAACCCTAATGAAATATCACATATAATATGCTAGCAGTTGCCAACGATGATATAAGACATGTTTCAGTACTATTGCCATGGATATCTCAGCAATTGAGTTCAAATCCTCCATATCAAATTCATTTCACTCCTCCACCTCAAAAAATCAGTGGGGTTGTGTACAAGACACGACCGGTTGACGTAGACTACGTTAAACCAAGTGATGCATTATAATGTCAGGGAAATTCTGTGTGGCTATTCCCGAGTAAAGTCTAACATCATAATGATAGCATTTCGAAACTTTATTTTGATATCAACATCAAATTAATATCTAAATTTGATATTGCTTCACTATTGTCAAATTCGATATCACATTTAGTTTGTATCTTGCTGTAATCTTGCGTTTACTTTTCGTAGAGAAAGGTCGCTTTGCTTTCATTATCTGTACAGATTATCAACTAGAATACTCATTTTGCTATCAACAGGAAAAATTTACAGCAAATTGAGTTTTCAATATGCTCTCAGTGATAGCAGGATCAGTTTTAAATTTGGTGTCACAGGAATAAATTTTTGCTATAAATTTTGATCTTTTAAACCGTTAAAACGATCAAAACGATTGCAACCTGAGTAATCATAATCGGCAATTTCACAACATCATGATGAGTTTTCAATTTGATCTCAAACTCTTCTCGGGTTATTAGCGTTAAAAGGGTTTCAATTATTCGTGCCGGTCGCTCACCCTTAACGATAGAAGCAGTTTAAGTCACAGTATGACGGGTGCGGCTCTTATGGGACATTTGACCAGCGATCGAAGCCAGTATGTAAGAAAATTCTATTGTACGCTCTTGAGATAATATTTGGTGGCCCTGAAAAGGGCCGTTTGGTTTTATGAAGTCAGTATGTGGGAACATTCTCTTGTACACTCAAGCATTCTCACTTTCACTGTTTCTCAAAAAGTTTTTCTCCTAGAGGAAGGACTCTATCCAACGCGAATCGTTAACACGACAGAACGACTGTTTATAACACACTACTAATTGGAATTTACAAAGAATGTTGGTTCGGAATATTATGTTCGACATCGAAATTGGTGTCCGTGATAGGGTATTTGTGTGGTTTAAGGTATGCGACGAAGGGAGAACAAGTTTTGCTAATACCACTGGCTGCCAATCGACAACTTGAAACGAAAATCCCAATCAAACAAACTCTCAAGCTGAGAATATTAAATTGAAAGTAGCAAAGATGGATTTGTATCTGGTCGGATTTTTTGGTGAAAATAATTCAAAGCTTCAAAGCTTTGATTTATTTTCACTGATTTTATGGATCCGCTGCATAGCCCACTGTTGCCTAGTAACGACTTGGCAAAATCCAATATGAGTGCCAATCGACCGAAATGTAAGATAAATTCTTATTCAAATAACTCTCATATATTAGAAATTGAATTGATTTATTGATTCATCGCGGGTTGCGGCAACCAACTAGGAAACAAATTTCACCGGCGGAGAATTGTCCTGCTCGCCTTCCATGGAGACTCTCCCGCAAACAGTAGCGTTTTTGCAATCGTGACGAACAAATCGGCACTAGATTAAATGGCGCACAAACCGAACGAAATATTAATTTAATTCTTATATAAACAACTCTCTGAACTGGATTGGTTGTCCTCAAAAGGATAGATTATTTATAAGTGGGTTGCGCCAACCAGTTGGGTAAAATTTTCCCGACGGCTCGCCCTCCATGGAGGCGTTTTGCAGTTGCAGCGAACGAATCGGCACCATGGTATTAGGCACACAAACCAAACGAAATAAAAGTTTAATTCTTGTATAAACAACTCTTTCAATTAAATTGGTTGTCCTCAAATAGACAGATTATCAATAAATGGATTGCGCCAACCTGCTGGGTAACATTTTTACCGACAGCTTGCCCTTCATCGAGTACCGAACTAAATTGAAGATTAGTTCTTTAATAAACAACTCTTTTATTTTAATTAATTGTCCTCAAAAGGACAGATTATTTCCACCTACTGCTGATCATCCCCAAGGACGCTTTCCACCAAACAGCAGCGTTTTCGAAGTCGCGGCGAAACAATTGCCACGATGAGAAAAGATGGCGGCTTGCTCAAATCGACGCGATTATGCGCCCCCATAAACAGCCATTTTACCTCATCGCGAGCCTCAGTACTAAACACCACCAGCTGCTTCGCGACCACCAGCTGCCTCTGGGACCAACTCCGCTGCGAGACGAATAAAGCTGCGACCAGCTGCCTGCGACCAGCTAAAAGCTAACAATGCCCCAAGGGCTGTACGGAAAATTCATGTAAAACACATAACAATTTAAACACACCAAACACATAAAATTAAACAAAGCTGAAGAGCCCTATGGGCTAAACACTTAAAATGTAAAAATTAGTATGTAAGACACACAAATGGAAATATAAAACATGTTAAGTAAAATGCGACCAGCTACCAGCGACCAGCTCCGCACAGCTTCAATGCTGCCAAACGACTGGGGAAAATTTTTGCTAAGTGTGCCTTCTATGCCGTTCTCAGCTGCATGCGAGACGTACATGGGGAGACAAATGATATGATTGGTTAAAGTCTCTCTCTAACACAAAGAAGAAGAAGATGATGCAAGACGTTCCTTGCTTCGATTTGAAATCTGTGATAGGAAATTTGGTAAATTTACTCTGCAAAATGACATTATAAGAAATCACCTTATATTTGCGTTATTTTCAATAGTTTACTATTGTTTGAGAATAATGTTTGACAATTGAATTGAAGCGCGGTAAAATTTCCGACCGATTCAAGAAGAAATCTTGTAAATCTATTGTGAATTATTTGAGTTATTCGCGTACAAAACGTACGGTTTTTCGTGACGGTCGCAATATTTTAGATTTTCATTTGACACCCTACCCTTCCCGTAAGACGTAGTCTACGTCAAAAATTCTAAGTCCCAAAAAGTCAATTTTTGTCTGTGTTTTCAATACTGGGGTACACGTTCGAATTGCGAAAATTTGGAGCGTCACGAAAAAATATATTGCTATCACAGACTTCAAATTTAAGTAAGGAACGTCGCACATGCAGCAGT
>JASCZW010011376.1:0-32312 GCA_034211315.2 Aedes japonicus
GCTGTTCTAAGTCTGCCTGGACGTAAGTTTCCTCGTCCTGTACCACGTAATCAAACTTCGTCAGCATAGTCGTGAACAACTCTTGCGATCGTGCTTTGGCCGACGTGTTTTGTTTATCATCGCGATTTGGAGTCACCAATTTCTTGTAAGTCGACAGTCCAGCTGGTTTCTTAGCGGTTGAAGACATGACTCCCAGCTTCTTTGCGACATCTCGGACGAAGAGGTTGAGGGTTCACCTCGAAACAGCGGGCAACTCTTTTCGTCGTCGCTGTGGCCTCCGGCTTTCAAATTCCCTCCGATCCAGCTTTCCTGGCAGTCGACAAACGTTCGCCGAACACTTTTAATACGTTGGTAACAGTTGATTTTATCAAAACTCAAAAATTTCGCCAACTCTGGCGTGAGAGTAGTTTGATTTTCGCCATGCACGTGCAACAATTTTGATGCGTTGCTTCTCTTCCTTCGACGACATTTTGATAACTGAAGTTACTAATCTCAAAATCAAAATAAAGGTATGATGCTTACACGCACACATCTTCATAATGAGGGTGTGTAAATTTTTTCAATGCACGATGTAAGGAAATGCGTCAAGTTTAAGTTGACCAAATTTTGATCGAAACACCCTTTAATACAGAGTGTGTTTCGAGAAGCAATTTGAGCAAAACAAACAATCAACCTACTCTGTTTACGTAAAGCAAGCAACAGAATTAAAACCAAGTTGCGTGCGTATTCAGGGTGAGCAGAAATGCGGCAAAGCAATATTGGCACACTAGTACTGCAGATTTTAAATCAATGCGCACTTACCGCCATGTCGCTGTCATTGTAAAGCGATCTTCAAACTTTGCAAAACGTGCACAGGAAAAAGTTTCATAGTCGATATGGCCATATGACTATAGCAGTGTACTGATTTCTAACCAACAAATGGCCCTTAAAAATAGTTGATTAACAGTTATTATAATGTCAAATAGTCCCTGTCACCATGACGATAGTCAAGAATGCAATGAACGTAGTATTTGGCAATGGTCATGGTAATTATAATTATCATATGCCATAGTCATCTTGGAAATGCTTCAATTGTCGGTACATTCATAAATTATTGTAAAAGTGTAAAAGAAACGCACGGCAGATGGATGTCACTCTTGTTTGAGTACTTGTCCTCCAAATTATCATAACTATACTCAAAAATATTACAAAGCTGAGTAAGTTTAACAATTAAATCAATTTTCAAATCAAATGATGGAATAATGAAATACGATTTGATATATTGTCGAAACTAAAGCCTGTCCACGCTCAATTTTGGACACTGCATTCAGTGTAGTCGAATTATTTCATTGTGATTGCTGAAACATTTCACATTTCACATATATGACAGTTGGAATCATGTTCACTTTATTTCTTGGTACATCATGTTTCCATTCTTATTACATTCATAAAAATGGCGTAGACTCAGTTTTATGTGGATCTTGTAGGACTACGTTATTTATATAGTCCAACACAGGGGTACACATGCTGCAGAGTACGAAAATTTGATCGTCACAAAGCATGCTTAGATTTAGTAACTAATTCACTTCATGGGTGATTTTCAAAATCTTTGCATCAATCTAACTGGTATATTTCAGCATCAGTATTACTGTTGAAATTGATTGATTTTCAATATTAAGCTGTTGAATATAATGAATACAGGGTGATGTCTTCATGTTATCGATTTTTAAAGTAAATTTACCAAATGCTTTGGCGGAATTAACACGGTTTTTTCCATCCCGTGAAGAAAAACCGTGCTAATTCCGAAATCCGTGTAAAAAAAATAGCGATAGCAATGAAAAACACTTTTTCTAGATTCTTGAAGATTTTTAAACAGTGGAATGGATAGCAGTTGTTTGAGATTAAGAGCATAGTTGTTCAGAAGGTCAAGGGCATTCAACAGACGATGGACCGTTCTGTTCGGAATTTCCCCGATGTGTGGCGCTAGCGAGCATGCGAAATTAAATATTTTCAACTTGTTCTATCTCGTGACTTGATCAGATAGAAAGTTCTAGTTCTCGGCAAAGTTGTTCAGCAGGTCAAGGGCATTCAAAAAGTGTCGTGCATTTGTTTTGTTTGGAATTTCAACGCTACGTGGTGGTAGTAAGCATGCAAAATTGAGGATTATACATAACTTGCTTTTTTGCAAGCGCGCTGGCATCTGATGAATTCCCTATCACAGCCGTCATTCTCTTATAACTAGTTGTTTAATGCTGGTAATTTTCTCATCTAATTCCAGTCAGTGCTTGAAAGTGTTTGTTACGTTCTTGTGCCTTGAATAAAGTCCCTACCATTCGATAGAATTCAAATAATTTTGAGAAAGTCTTAGTGAAATGTCGCAGCATATAGCTGGAAACTGTGTGGTAGGTAGAAAATACAAACGGCCCTTTTCAGGGCCTCCAAATGCTATCTATAGAGTTCACAATATAGTTTTCTTACATTTTACTTACTAATGCTGGTCTAACGTTCCATTAGCGACCATTTCGATCTAGACGTCTTCACCAATATATATTTAATTCTCCAACAGACCATCGAATCATGAACATGCTCTTATGGTGCATTCTCGCTTCGCCCATTCCGGGAAGGCAAAAACAGTTACAGCAGCAAGGTTCTGAAGAAGAAAAACGCATAGCACCCCATTCTACCGGGTGCTGAAGCATTTTAACCCAGATCTCTGTCAGTATCCTGCAAAGACGATAAGCATTATGAACAGCTACATTAAATGATCATTCCAGAAAGCGATTGAAAGCATAGCTTCCTGACTCGACCTAAATTAATTGGCAGATGGCCCCTGACGCCCGGGAGAGCTAGCTAAACACTAGGTATACGAGCAAACCGAAGCCGTGGTCAAGTAAACCAGCTTCATGACGAAATGAGGTGATGGCCGTAGCTTTTTTACAAAATGGCCCTTTTCAGGGCCATTAAAACAACTGGAAAGAGAGTTGACATGTCTTTTGGAGTGCTGGGGGATTCATTTTAGGGTGTTTGATTCCGAAAAATATCTTTCGTGTGCCGAAGCCGTAGTGTTTTTAACATTTGCACATTTGGCAGTGTTGTACAGCACATAGTGTCCTCCGGTAGAAACCGCAGCGCAATGGAGGTGAACGAAACCAGCCTTTGGGTAAAAAGTTTCCCAAAATATGACTGAGAACCGCATTCGCGTCTGCACGGTGCATGACGTGATAAAGAGTATCTTGATATCATATGTCATACATATTATTTCCAGTGAATGCAAGCTATATGAATGTAGATATCAAGACAGGCTACATCAAATAATTAAGATGTAGAAGGAGATGTTCTGCTTATCATGTACATGAGGCACCAAGAGTGAACAACAATGTTTTGGCTAGAATGAAAGATATGAAGAGAAAGTTTGATAGCTCCGCGAGTGTGAGCAAGCTCGAAATATGACAGATGTTTTTAGAAAATCTGGAGCGAGACAGAGCGTGTATACAGTGGTACTCGAACCAACGACATTTTTGCCTAACATCCCACTGCGGGGTAGGTCGAAGCACGGACTAAGTCCGCCACTTCAACAGGCAAACAGAGTGCACACAATAGATCGCTAGAATAACTATACAAGCCACAGTGGTACATGAGCGTCTTCCAACCGGACATTTTTGCCTGCTGAAGTGGCGGACTTAGTCCGTTTCAATTCTACCCGCAGTGGGATGTTAGGCAAAAATGTCGTTGGTTCGAGTACCACTGTACACATGCCCTTTTCGCTCAATTTTCCTAAAAACATCTGTCATATTTCCGAGCCTGCCGCACACTTAGCGGAATCTATCAAAACTTTCTCTTCAGATCTTTCATTCTAGCCAAAAAAAATTGTTGTTCACTCTTGGTGCCTCATGGTGATGAGCGAACATCTCCTTCTACATCATAATCGTTACTCCTCGCACGGAGAATATATAACATAACAATTAATGTAAATAATTAAGGTTGTAGAGCGAACGTTTATTATATGGGAATCCGATTTGGGGCCCAACCAATTTCGGCCACTCTTTAAGCAATCAAGCGATCTAGATTGCACATTGCTGCGTAGTCCTACGTCAACTTTGCGCACAACCCCATTGGGCTGTACCTTGTAGTTTTTTTTAAGTCTGACAAGTTGTGGGCCACTGCACCTTTATTTTTTTTTGAGGATCCGCTTGACGATTGCCCAATAGCATTCGATCAGTTGCAGTTGGGGTCAATGCTGTTATCAGAAAACCACTGTAGAGTTGATGTGGCGTAATGGGCAAAGACCAGACCCGACCAGAAGAGAGGAGGAATCTCATGCTTCCGATATAATGACAATTTACAGCAACCTCTTCAGCAAGCACTTGTTTCGATAAATTAACGCATCCATTTGTTGAAAATGGAGGATCGCATGCCACATGTGTATATTGTTTGCCAAACGAGCACCTTCACACCGAGTTTTTCCATTGCAATAGTCGTATTTGCAATTGGGGCACTTCCTCAGCCGGTCTGGTGTTGAGTTGAGGTTCCGGTAGAGTATTGGTATCCTCTTTTTCGTACGTTTCGTCGTCCATCAAAACAAACTCGGAGGGATTGTTCAAATGACGGTTGTACAGCTTTCAGCCCTTATTTTGGCATGACATTTCAGCTCCGAAGATTATTTTGGTACTTTCTGCTTACGTTTAGTCTTCAAATAATTTCATTTTTTAATCCACTTGGTCATTCCGATACTGGGTCTCTGTTTCTTGGTCAAATTGCGAGGTCCTCAGGTATGTTCTCCAGTACATAATCCTTAATTTTGTTTCAATTCAGAACAGCTGGAACCGGATATTCGTGCTGTTTTTGGAAGATCCTCCAGGGTTTACTGCTCACCATACTTTTCAATCATTCGTTTTACACCAACGGGATCCATTGTGGCCGCTCACCAAGTGTACAGAATTTTTCATATTCCAAGTTCAATCCGCGACATTTTGCAAAAAAGCTGTGATAGTGAAAAAAAACAAACATAAATAGACTGTTTGACATGTAAACAAAACGAAATACTTGAAGGTTAAGCTGAATTACGTATCAAATGTGTACAGCTTCTTTTCGATACACTCCTTAACTCAAACTCTCAGGCAAATTACTTTGAGTGATAATCCATCCAAAAAATATTGACAAATTTTCAAGTTCTTCGAGTTTTCTAGCCCTTCAAACAACATTCAATAGGAAATTAGTGAGTTAAAATTGACTCAATGCTTTAAGAACAAAATTGTACTACATATAGCACCCTATTCTAATGTTCACCGTGTGATTTCGACAGATTATTTTACACTGGATTTTTGCATGGATTTTTGCCATTATATATGTGGATTTTTACCCGTGTAGGGGTCATTGGTTTGGAGTTAAGCTTTGAGAGGCAATTCATTGAGCTGAATTGAGGTTAAGTTAAATTCAGCGCCTAAATAAATAGATTCTGCATAATCTATACAAGAGGTTCAGTAGAATCTCTTAAGGAGATTCAGTAGATTGTCTCTGTAGAATCTCTAGAAGAGATTCAGTATAAACTCTACAAGAGATTCTGTAGAATAGTTACAAGAGATTCGGTAGAATCTCTACAAAAGAATATGTGGAATCTCGAAAAGAGATTCTGTAAAATCTCTACAAGAATCGCTGCACGACATTCTGTAAGATCTTAACAAGAGATATTGTAAAATCCACTCAAGAGATTCTGTAGCTTCTGTTAAAAGACTCTGTAGAATCTTTCTGAGAGATTCTGTAGAATCTATAGAGAAGATTTTACAGAATCTCTTGTAGAGATTTTACAGAATCTTGTTGAGATTCTACAGAATCACTTGTAGATATTC
Source organism: Aedes japonicus (assembly GCA_034211315.2). NCBI lineage: Eukaryota > Metazoa > Arthropoda > Insecta > Diptera > Culicidae > Aedes > Aedes japonicus. The sequence goes on from JASCZW010011376.1 coordinate 5,826, forward strand.
AACAGAATCTCATGTAGAGATTTCCCCAGATTCTCATGAAGGGATTCACCAGATTCTCATGTAGAGATTCTGAAGAATCATTTTAGGAGATTCTGAAAAATGCTTACAAGAGATTCAATAGAACCTTTATAAAAGATTCTGTAGAATCTCCGCAAGACAGACTATAGAATCTCTCCACGCAATTCTGTAGAATCGTTTCAAGAGATTTTGTAGTATCTCTACAAGAAATTCACTAGAATCTCTTCAAGAGAATCTGTGGAATCTCTACAAGATATTAAGCTAGAATCTCTACAAGAGATTCTGTGAATCTCTCAGAGACTTATAGAGAATCTTTGAAGATTATATAGAATCTCGACAAGAGATTTTGGAAAATATTTACAAGATTCTGTGCAATCTCTTCAAGAGATACTGTAAAATCCTCTCAAGAGATTCTGTAGCATCTCTAAAGATTTGCAGAATCTTTATAGAGCAATTCTGGTAGAACTTCTGTAGAATACTTGAAAGATCTTACAGAATATCTTGTATAGATTCTACAGACTCATGTAGAGATTCTACGATTTTCATACAGAGATTCTATAAAATATTTACAGGAGATTCTGTAGAACCTATAAAGGAAATTCTGTTCAATCTCTTAACGAGATTTGGAAGCACCTCTTCAAGAAAATATGTACATCGTTCCAATAGGTTCATAAACTATCTCTACAAGAGATACTGCAGAAGCGCTACAAGCGATTACATGTAGAATTTCTAAGAAATAGTAGGTAGAATCTCAACAATTGAATACAGTCTCATTACCAGTAAATCTGTAGAATTATCTACAAGTGAGTCTCAAGAATATTCACAAGATAGTCTGTAGAATCTCAACAAGAGAATTTAAAGAATCTCTGTAGAATCAACATCAACACTTCTGTAGAAATTCTACACGAGATTCTGAAGAATAAGCTGTATAATTTCCACAAACAGATTCTATACATGATCTTTATAAAAGATTCTGTAGAAACTCTATGAGAGATTCTATAGAATCTTTTAAGATGATTTCACAGAATCTCTTGTTGAGATTATAAAGATTCTCATGTAGAGTTTCTACAGATTCTCATGTAGAGATTCTGAAGAATCACTTTGGGAGATTTTGAAAAATCCCAATTGTCAACCCTCTTGACAATATTTTGCAGAATCTATGCAAGATAGACTTTAAAATTTCTCCTAGAAATTCTGTAGAATCTCTACAAGAGATTCTGTAGTATCTTTGCAAGAGATTCTGTAGTATCTTTACAAGAGATTCTGTAGAATCTTTACAAGAGAATCTGTAGAATTTTCGCAAGAGAATCTGTAGAATCTCTACAACATATTCAAAGAATCTTTAAAAGAGATAAAGTAGAATCTTTACAAGAGGTTCTGTAGAATCGCTACAAGAAATTTAGTAGAATCTCTACAAAAGATTATGTAGAGAAAAGAGATTTTTTGAAATCTTTACAAGATTCTGTAAAATTTCTTCAAGAGATTCTGTCAAATCTCTAAAAGAGGTTCTTTAAAATCCTCTCAAGAGATTCTGTAGCATCTCTTAAAAGATTCGGTAAAATCTCTATGAGCAATTCTGTAGGATCTCTTGAGAAAATTTCACAGAATCTCTTGAACAGATTTCACAGAATCTTGTTGAAATTGTACAAAATCTCATATAGAGATTCTACAGAATTTTATTTAGATATTTTACAAATTGTCGTGTATAGATTCTGTAAATTTTTTACAGGAGATTTGGTAGAACCTATGAAAAAGATTTAATTGAATCTCAAAACGAGATTTTGAAGAATATTTTCGAGAAAAATTGTACGATCGCTTCAATAGATTTTGTAATATATCTACAAGAAATACTGTACAACTTTAACAGGAGATACTGTAGAATCTCTACAAGAGATAATACAGAATCTCTAAGAAATAGTCTTTAGAATCCCAACAGTTGAGTTAGTAGTCTCACTAGAAGCAAATCTGAGGGTTCCTTACTAGAGGGTCTGAGAAATATCACCAAGTGATTCTCGAAAATATTCACAAGATAGTCTGTAGAATCTCAAAACGAGAATTTAAAGAATCTCTGTAGAATCAACACCAATGTTTCTGTAGAAACTCTACACGAGATTCTGAAGGATATGCTGTATAATTTCCACAAATAGATTCTATATATTTCATATAGAATTCATGAGAATCTAGAATAAAAGAGATTCTTTAGAATACAAGAGGTCCTGTAGAATCTCTATATGATATTCTGTTTTTGAATCTCTTCACAAAAGGCGGCAGAATAAATACAAGAGAGTCTGATGAACGTTTGCAATTGCTTCTATAGATTCCCCGTGAGAGATCTTGTAGAATCTGTACACGATATTCAACAGAATCTTTTTCAGTTAAGTCTGTAAAATCCATACAAGAGATTTTGTTGAATCCTTTGAAGGGAATCTGTAAAATCTCTACAAGTGAATTTGAAAAAATCACTACAAGTGAGCCCGTAGAACCACTACAGTCAGCAAAATCTCTTGAATTTTGTCAGTAGTATCTTCATAAGAAATTCTGTAGAATCTCACCGAGAAATTCAATGGAACATCAACAAGAAATTCTGTACAATCTCTCCAAGAGAATATGTATGAATGAATTTCTTCAAGAGGTTCTGTAGAATCTGTACGGGTGATTCCGTGGAACCCATACATTAGATACTGTCTAATTGCAACGAGTCTAACGAGTCTGACGAATCTCTACAAGAATGGCTGTAGTATCTCTCCAAAAGATTTTGCAGAATCTCCTCAAAATCATTTGAATTTAGAAAAATATGTACATCATGTATCTAGCCCCTGCAACATATGCAAAACATCACACCTCCTCAAGAATCGCGTACTATGTCAAACTACGACTGACTTTGAACCGACGACCGTAATTAATTTTCGTTCAAATTAAAGAACAGCAATCAACCCTTTTCAATTAAAGAACTCAATTCGTCCGCTTGCTCTTTCGGAAAAAGCTGCCACCTGGCACCGTCTTCGAAGAAAGTTCCAATTAGAGAGCAAACTTGGGATAAAGATTCCAGCACGAAACGCGGCCAACGATCGCGAATTGCTGATAAAATGAACCCATTTCCGAGCGACTGAAATCAAAGTTGGACTTGCCTGATTAGGTTTTCCACTGTTGAAGGGAGCTCACAACTCCAATTCAAAATTAATTTCGAACATGAGATATTGCTCTGATAATGACCATGGACCGCTGAAAATAATCATTTCAAAATCTAACGTAATTAAATACTTCATTCGCATCCAAGGGGTAAGCGGATGGATGCTGGAACGTCAACAAACGAAATCCACGGAAGAGCTGTGCAAGAACAGTGTGCATCCGCTTTTCGGCGGTTGTATCTTGCTTTTTAATTACAATGTCTTCCCACGGAATGAACCGTAAACAGGGAACGGTTTTCCTCTTTTATGAATATTAATAACAAGGTTCCACGAGGGTGGCAGAACCACCTTCTTCGTTTTCCATTACAAGCCGGTTTAATGAAAGATGATAAAAGAAAAGAAAAAAAAAGGTTCGGAAAGGGGAGGAACTGGGCAGCCGAAATCTCATCAACACTTGATTTTATCCGTTTCTGCTCGACAAAGTTCCGAAACCCATCTTCTATTTTCATTATGGCAGATTGACGAGCCCGATAAAAAAATAAGAACGAACAATTTACGAGGGGCAATTCAGCGAACAATTTCGAGTATCTCACCTGCAACGGATCTTGTGTTTATTATTTTGCCTCTTGGTTGCTCTGTTCGCTCATAAACATTAATTTGACGTAAAAGATGTCACCCAACTGGTTTTCCAGGTTTCTGTACTGCGATACCGTTGGTGATCCCGAATAAAAAACACGTTGGTTTGACGTTTTATGGCTGGCCAACAATTGATACGTTGCGGATTTCGACAGTTTTCCCATGGATTTTCTGTCAAATTTACGTCAACGGAACGTAAACGTATCTAAAGACTGGACTCGGAGAATATGAGACACACAAAAATTATCACCAAAAATACATTTTGAATCGGATACTTCTCAAATATTCAGGGATTAAATTAACACTGCTCATGAGATCTTGGGCGAGGCTTTGTCCATCTTCCTTAAACAATTTCTCCCAGTTTTTCTTCAAAACTCTATCGGTTTTGAATGTTTTTCCGCTTTTCTTCAAGTTCTTCTTCATTATCGCCCAAAACTTTCCGTTCGGACGAAGTTCTGGTGTATTTGGCGGATTCACCTTCTTCGGGGCCACATTAACGCCCTTCGCTTTGTACCAATCCATTACAGACTTGGCATAATGGCACGAGATCCGGCCAGAAAAGGTTCTTCTTTGCGAATTTGTCCAACTTTTCCGGAACCTCCATGCGGGACGTACCGACAAAAAACTAGAGGCCGGGGATTTTTTTGGTGTTCGCCTTGATATTTGTCTTGTCGTCTATGACGAGACAGGCTTGCTTGACTAGCCACTCACGGTCCAGCTTTAGTGGAATACCTGTAACTAGAAATTAGTATTCTCCATTTAATTCCAACTGCCTTTGCTTATCTTCGACAGATACGCGTATTTCGTCTACAATGTGCAGACTTCTTCAGTATCTCGTACTAATAACTCGACTTAGTCTCGTACTAATAACTCGACTAAGTCGAGTTATTAGTACGAGACACTGAAGAAGTCTGCACATTGTAGACGAAATACGCGTATCTGTCGAAGATAAGCAAAGGTAGTTGGAATTAAATGGAGAATACTAATTTTTCTTCTAATTTCTAGTCACCGTGTTTTGCTTGTCAGTCCGGTTTGGCGCCTTCCTGACCTTAAAAACTCTAGCCCGCTTCATGGTCTGCTGGACGAACCACTTCGACGAATTGACCTTTTGGCCACGTCTCGGGTGGAAAGGTTCGGGAAATTCTTAAATTACTGCCTAATCTTCCGCGCCTTCTCTGGGTATTCCGTTTTCGGGTTTCGTTCGCTTGCAGCGCGCTCGATGGATCCAAGCCTTTTGCCGATCCATCTGTGCGACTGACCAGGATTATCGATCACCGCACCCAAGATTTGCTGGCGTAGCTCTACTTGTTTCGAATGCATCTTGAAAACTACTTGACAGATCGCAATAAAATTTTGCAAATATAAACATAACACTCTAAAAAAGTACTAACCAAAATTTCATTAATTTTTATGCACGGAATAAAAAGTTACACTCAAAACAAAGTGTCGCATTTTTTCCGAGTCCAATCTTTATCGTGGGCAGTGCTGGAAAAAGTCATTCGTTCCTTTGAAAAAATTTACCTTGCAGAAATTTATGAATTTATGAATATGATGTATGATAAAATTGTAGCTTTTGACTAATTTTGACTTCAACTTTGTCTAACAGTGCATTGCCTTAATTGGTGGATGATATTCAATGATGAATATTCCATTACTATGCTTTCACGTCTGAGATTTTATAGTTAGAGAAATATTTCAATATTTAATTCACAATTTTAAAATCGACATCTGGAATTAATTATCGGCAAATGAATTGCATTGGGTTGAAATGACTATTTACAGCAATGAAAATGGGTGAACCTTTACGCACAAACTGCGAAGAAATTCGGTTAGAGGAACACAGTTAAACCTAGAAAAACAGAGTTACTTCTGCTACACTGCACAGTGGCCAGAACGCGAATTTAGCTGGAAATTTATATTTTCAGCCTAAGTTTAAAGTTTTGGAGCGAAGTTGTCTTGCAAAATGTTGTTTCTAACAACAAGGCGCTTCTTTTGGTGTGAATGAAAACTAGGAAGGTCCTCATATTCAGAGAAATCGAAAATCTAACTTTTTTATTTTCAGAAATAAAGGCATACATTATTCAAAAAAAGTTGTAGATTAAATAATTTCGAGCAACTTTAATGGAATGATGTTCTCTGTACCATTTGATTTGACCGAATTAGATTATTTTTTCCTACGCAGCTTAGAGTGTCCCTATAAAAATTAAATATTTTGCTGTAACTTTTTTATTTCAAATTTTTAAGCAATGTTCTCTTGGAATGAGAAGAAAAATTAGTATTTTCAATTTAATTCCAACTACAATTGCTTATCTTGACAGATACGCGTATTTTGTCTACAATGTGCAGACTTCTTCAGTGTCTCGTACTAATAACTCGACTTAGTACGAGACACTGAAGAAGTCTGCACATTGTAGACGAAATACGCGTATCTGTCAAGATAAGCAATTGTAGTTGGAATTAAATTGAAAATACTAATTTTTCTTCTCATTTCTAGTTACAGGTATTCCACTAAACAGCTCTAGGATTCAATGTTCTCTTGCCATTGATTCTTGAACAATAAAAGTTACAACTTTTGGTGTACTGAAATTGTCTCTATCGTATGCCAAACAAAAGTTATAAAGATTTTTGTATACAAAATAGGCCTTTTTAAAATGTTAGTTTTTCTTGTTGAGACAAATCAAAAAAATATTTTTTAATTGCATTTGACCGAATTTTCATTATTGCATATCTTGTCTGAACACATTTGAAGAGGGCGTAATTTTATAAGAACATCGTTAATAACTCGCTAACGGTAGGAGATATCGGCTAGATTCATACGTCAAAACTTTCATCCTTCAAGTTAAAATCATTTAAAAACAATGCTGTTAAAAAATTTGAAATACAAAAAGTTAGAGAAAAAAGTGTTTTTCTCTGTCAGGACACCGAAAAAATGCTCTTATTCGGTCATAGCAAAATGTACAGAACCAATTTTACCGGCAAAGTTGCTTGAATTTATTTGTTTTACAACTTTCTTGAATAATGTATGCCCTTATTTCTGTAAATAAAGAAAGTTAGATTTTCGATTTTTCTGAAAATTAGAACCACCCTAGTTTTCATTCACACCAACAGAAGCGCTTTGTTATAAAAAACAACCTTTCCAGCTAAATTCACATTCTGGACCACTGTGACCACTGCGATCTCATCAACAAGTTCTAACTAGCGTAACTAAATGAAAACGGTTGAGCTACTATGATCAAACAGCAAAAGAATCCCGACCAAAAGGGAACATCAAAATTAGTTTTGTTTTTCAGTTAAGCTGCTTTTATAACAGAGATTGTTAGAATTTAGATCGCGGATATTGTTAAAATAACAGGAATTGTAACAAAAAAATCTTCCATAGATAACAAAATTATAGCAAACTATGATATAGATACAACATAAACCAAACAAATTTTGTAACAGTTCTGTTACGATGTAGCAAAATCATATCAGCTAGTGTTAAAATTAATTTATTTCTTTTTGCTAAAACAGGAACCAGACCAAAATAAGCAAACATTGGGTAAATACCACTGTTTCGATCAGGTAAATTAAAAAAGATAGTTGTGCTAGTTTTTGTTATTGACAATTAAGGTTTATTTCATCATATGTAAAAAAATAGTGTTTGCTTATTTCATTGAAAGTAAACAATATAATTTTTCGCGAGCGTGGTTGAGTTTCCACGTTTTTTCTTTGATAAACCTTGTAAATTCTGCGACCACGACTGAAACGCAACTTCATCAAATGGCTCATCAAATCAATATAATAAAAACAAATGGCGTCGTCGTGGAAGCAAGTGCTTTCGCACACATTTTTTCACCAACCGCGGAGTTGTTTTTACTCAACACAAGCTATAAGGTGAATTACTCAGCTTTGAGTAAATTTACTGAGAGTGAAGATTTTAACGAATTGAGTTGTATGAGGAGGTCCGAACATTTTTTTTAACCAACCTATAGGTAATGTATAAAATACTCAACCGTTGAATTAAAATAAACCAACATAGCATATTGATTTCTACTTAAGAAGATACTAAAACACGTTTACTTAAACATACGTAATTGAAACTAAAATTTTCAGTGCTCTTCATTTTCGTGTAAACAACGAAATCGCCTGCAATCTTGCATACAACACACAAGATACAGGCGCGAAGACCATAATCGACTCTAAAAGTAGAGAGCGGATTTTTGACAATTGCTCTGCATGGAACGAAATAACACCTTCCCTTAAAGCCCGATTCAAAGTAAATTTGGACGCATTCAAGTGATCATAACCATTCTAGTACCTCCTTAGAGTAGTGGTAGTTGGCTAGATCCACCCAAAACATAACGTTGGTCTTGTGTTGCCGAATGGAGGGTAAAATCCGCTTTTTCAGACACTCTTCAATCTAAACATTCGACGTCATTGAGTGAGATGTGATGAAAACCTTGGTTTTATGGCCACAACTGCAGATTCCTTGCCAAATCGTTAGTTTCCGAGCAAACTTATCAGCAAAAACAAATTTATACCTGGAAGGGACATCCGCACGACCAGTTGCTTGGTAAAATTGTCGTTCGGGGATTTGTTTATAATCGATTGTGACGTATGTTTCGTGATCCATTAAAATATAGCCATCAAATTTCGTCAAAACTCGTTCGTATAGTAATCGTGCTCGCTTTTTGTGAACTGAGTTTTGTTTCAAGGAGCGATTCGGATGTTTACTTACACAAAAAGACTTAAATCCTTCTCTGGAAAGGATGTTACGCACGGTGGAAAAGTTGGAATCGTATTTCTTTGCCATACCACGTATGGAGACAGCTGGGTTGCCTTTCACGTACCTCAACACCTTTCTCCTCAGCTCTTTGTCCCAAGTGCCACTTTTATGATAGATGCGCTGTGCTCTATCCACACTCAGAGTATCCTTGTAACGTTTGATTACAAGACACACCGTTGACTTTCGGAATTCCAACACTTATGCTATTTTTGAAGCAGACCACGAAGGATTCTCTAGATGTTTGTTCACAATTAGTTTTCTTTTCTGAAGTTCCATGATCCGTAATTTCGAGATGCGTAATCAATCGAGAAAAACTTTTCACCAATTTCTTCGTAAATGAAGCATCAACAAATGCCAGTCAAACGGTTTTTGTTCCAACGTCATTATCAGTGACGCGGTGGTGTATGAAACCGTGCGTCCAAATTTACTTTGAATCGAGCTCTACGGAATAATCGAGCGGAATATTTTTCCGGAAGTAAAAGTGACAGTTCCCATTAGCTTGCGTGGAAACCTTACAAATCCCAATTTTATTTTTCGTTCTTTTCAGGTGGATACTGCTGCAGAAATTTCTTTTCGATTCTTTATTTTTCTGTTTCAGTAAGCGGAATATAAGATGGGTTTGGGATGAGAATAGAAATTTATTTTGAACACGATACCGACCTTCATCTGGCTTAAATTTCAGAGAAATATCCGATGAACTTATGCCACATCTAGCATTCCATTTGTGCATTAGATAACGCTGGAAATTACACGTATCTTTCAATTCTGAAACAATAAACATTTGGGATCAATTGGCGATTTAAATTTTCTTTCCATTTTTAGTCCTCATTTGGGTTTCGTTGAAGGTTTATAACATCGCTTGAAACGGCTTCCAAAGAGAAAGCATTTTAATTATATTTTGTACCTAGACAGATGTAAAGAAGCATTAAATTTCTGCGTTATCTAATGCACATAAAGGGAATGCTAGATTTGGCATAAATTAATGGGATCTTTCATGTAATCTTTGGCCAGATATTGCTGGAAACAGGTCTGTTTTATGGAAGATTGCAGACAATGTTGTTTGCTATATGAATGATTGCTAACAATTACGTTGTTCATATTTGCTTTGGCTTGTAATTAAACGAGGGGAAATTTCACGCGTCTGTTAAAATCCATCATTTTATTCTGTGCAGATGTATAACTAATGGAACAACTCTCCTGTAGATATCCTCATAGAGGTTCACAAATGCCCCTTGCTGGATTGCGTGAATTTAAAGGTTACTTCTTGTTTCGGCTTATTTTTGCCTACACTTCCGTTTCATTTTCTCAATTTTTAGAGTACAATTGTATACTATCTCTTTTTTTCACACGAAAATGTTACTCAATTTTCGTTAACAAGTGGAACAACTCAATTTTTGAGTAGATCCGCTTTTTACGAAAATTAAGTAACTTTTCAGAGAAAAAGAGATAGTATACAATTGTACTCAAAAATGTAGTAAAATGAAACGGGAGTGTAGATACCACAATTCGACAAAGAATTTTCATAAGGGCCTAACTGATAAACGTAAACAATGGCTATTTCTGCGAATATCTCGTCATTGAAAACTCGCCTAATGGATCTACCATGGTCAGTTCGAAGAGGAAGAGTTCACCTCTCCGGTAGAATTGGCGACTTGCATGGGTAGCCTTTGTGTCAAGAGAAATTTACGGAAGAAGTCATTGTTTACCTTTGTCAGTTAGGCCCTAATGAAAAATCTTTGTCGAATTACGTTTGTTAGGCTTCGTACTGCGTTTTCACTTAAACTTGACATCTCGAACATGAATTAAAAGGTTCGGAAATTCTCCTGTTGCTGATTAGCCAACTTTTGAGAAAGTGTTGTATTTAAACATTTTGCTCGGATGTCAGAATTGAGTTTGCTGTAGTAGAAGCGCTATTTGGAAATTTATCATCTTTAAAATTTAAGTGAAAATTAATTTTAATCCTCCAATTGGAACATAGCCTTGGCAAAAAAAAACCTGTACAATAGTCGTGTTGGCACTGATCAATATTACCTGAATCGCAGTAATATTTTGATGTCTAGCACCATTTCAATATTTACACTCAACCTGCTTTCTTAATTTTAGACGTTCAAAAATGCACGGATTATTGGGAAATTTTACACGAGTTCACAGGAAGCCATGTGATTCAATATTTACATCTTTGATACAATGCGGAACGATTTGCCAAATAAGTGGTTCCAGGCTAAATAGCACAAAATTTTCAATTTTGGTGCTACACACTTACGTTTTTTAATTTTAATTTCTTTTTTAATTTTTTCGTTGTTGAAATTTTTTTTTACACAATTTTCAACTGCTGAACGTTCGGTAATGATACGGTAATTTTAAAAAATATTATCGGTTCCGTAAATTTTCTCCTTTCATGTGCACTAAATATTAACCCAAACGCTCTTAATACTGTGCAGAATCATTTGTCAAGTTCCCGCATAACGAAAAACAATTTGCTATGTATTCAAAACTATATTTCTTATGTAAGATATATTATCACATTTTATGTTAATGTTATCAAACAGTTTAATCTTAATTTTCAACATACAACCTCTACATTAACACATGTTGTTAATGTATGCCATATTGTCATTGAATGGTTTTTTTTATTGTCAGCACTCGGTCTGGACTATATACTAACTTTTTGGCATAGATTATAGCAAAAATTGTGTTCGTGAAAATCGCCATTTCTTTATGGTAACCTAACTTAACCGCATATTCAGCATATTCTTATTTGGCCTTTTACCATGTCATTGTTAAAACTATATAGGTGATTGTTAGTTTCTAGCTGAAACTAAATATCGTAACAATAACAGTAACGGCCGTCAACAATAAAGGAAATGGTCCAGGAATGGTTTGTGATTAGGCGGATTGGCAGTACAATTCTGTCAAATTTTGGAGAAAATTTGGTAAAGAAATGTTTATGCCATTTTTTTTAACAAGAGTATTTATTTGTTCAGGCTCAATCGAATCAACTTTACAGAGTCATGTTGTTTGAATTGGCAACTGGCAACTGGCGGCGACAAGCAACCTGGAGCGTCCATTGGCGACCACCATAGCTCAGAGAGCTGATGCCTGTATCGCCTTTAGTTATTTATTTGTCGTCAATCAAAGTAAACCAATTTTGTTGTATGATAAACTTTATGTCTATTTATCCATACCACGGTACCTGGTTAAACTGGTAAAGAAATTTTTTTTAAGCGTATTTATTGTCTCATCAGTTGTTTAACAATATTTGTTATTACAGGACATCATTCTATTTAGTGCCCCATTCTTGGCCTAACTAGTTTTTTGATTGTTAATACAAATCAAATTTCTATTTCTAAGAATACGAGTGGGAGTGTTATAACTAAGGTTTTCTAATGTTTCTGTAATATTTACTCGTAATGATGGTAGGGGTAAAGTCGTTCAACCTACTTGCGTAGAGCAAACATTCAAAACTGTGTTTGGACTGGTTCAAAACGGTTAGCACGAGTATATTGATGTGGAGCCCAAACTAACGTTTGCATTAAAAAAATGGACAAAAATTGACGATTTTTCATGAGTTCACCTTCACCCGCACTGACAAAACTACCCATGCAGCATCAATCATAGTAACCCATGAGTCAGTAGACGAAATTTGACAGCTCTACCAGTCGAACTCTAATCGTGATGGCAAAAACAGTGAGGCAACTCCGTTCAGAAGTGTGCGCGTTCAAACAAAATGGACATCGTGCGGCACTTTGTGGACGCCGGATATGCCCGTTCCGGCATCTATAACATCTTGGCACTATGAGACAACAATCAGAGCATCGAAAGAAAGCCCGGCTCCGGACGGCCGACGACCCTGAGCGACAAGAAGCTCCAAAGGATGCTGAAGAAGAAGACCGAGGGAAAAGTAGCTACATCGATGCGTGCGCTTGGCCGGGAGGTCGGTTCAACCTGGCGAACATGAACATATATGTCAGGAAGCGGAAGTCGCGTCCACTGGTTTCGGAGCTGCAGGCAACAACGCAGCGGCAGCGGCTGAATAAGATGGTCAACTCGATTTTCCCGTCGAATCGCGACGTTGTAGTGGTGATGACCTTTCTCACCCTGGATGGCAACGACTGGCAGGGCACTTCGTATTTCACTTCCTCCACGAAGGAAGTGAGCTCCGAAGTGAATTACATTTCACACACCAATTTCCCCAAGAAGGTGCTGCTGTGGCTGTCGTTCATCAAGAAATACCATAAGGGCGAAAAGGGGGTGTTCTGGCCGGATCTAGCGTCGGCCCACTACTCGTGAAACACATTCCGAGAACGATGATCAATCAGTCAAGGAAGCGATTGAAAATTATAGATGGACCCCAAGATTATCCAAGTTTGAAGCTCACATAAAAGTACTACGGGTTCTAGGCAACCTTTAATTCAATGATAATAAAACTATTCTTCCCCAGTTATTGAGACCTCACGCATTGGCATCAGCTCATGAAGGCCACGTTGGACAACTCGCAATTTGTTGGCCAGAAATATCAGCCTCCGTAGAAAGATATGTCAAGAATTGTGAAAATGCTCACGTGAACTCCCAGAAGGGTCGTGAGAGATAATTCAAATAGACTTTTTGTCCATACCAGGCTGCGGATCTGGGGAGTTCCTTGTTATCGTGGATACATATTCACGATACTTATCAGTCATCGAGATGCATTCCATGGATGCAGATAGTACAAATGCAGCGTTATTCAATGTTTTCCGGCTATGGGGACTACCCAAAATAATTCAAAGTGATAACGGTCCACCGTTTCAAGGATCTAACTTTGTCTCAACCTGGGAAAATAAAGGAGTTTGTGTTCGTAAGGCAGTCCCACTCAGTCCACAATCGAATGGATCTGTGGAACGCCAAAACCAAGGAATTCTTAAAGCAATATCGGCAGCAAATATTGACAAACCTAACTGGAAGAATGCTATTCAGAAATATATCACCATCATAACACTCTCTTGCCTTACGCTCGACTCAATGTCACGCCATTTGAACTATTAGTGGGGTGGAAATTCCGAGGAATCTTTCCCTCTCTATGGAAATCTGGAAATCTAGATCGAAACGATATACGAGAAAAAGATGCTGAAACAAAATTGAGTGGCAAAAAAGATGCTGTTAAGATCCGTCATGCTAGACATTCAGATATCGTTGCCGGAGATTGGGTCCTACTAGCGCCATCTAAAAGAACTAAAACGGATCCTAACTTCTCTTCTGAGAGGTTTCGTGTAATTGCTATGAAAGGACCAAAAGAAATGTGATGAGTAATAACGGAAATCAGTACTCGAGAAACACCCAGGAAGTCAAACGTGCACCTTTGATAGATAAAGATGTGTCAGCGTCAGCCACTTGTCCCTGAAGAAACGAATGACGCGAACCACAACGATCCAGATCCAGACGAATCTTCTCTACTACCCCCTGAAGTTTAGGAAAGCGGGCATTCGAGCTCTAGCGAATATTCCTTGGAAACTGATGATGCGTGATTCAGTAGACGCTTACGCCCTGAGAATATTTTGCGAAAAAATACTAGATTTAACGACAAATTTCTATACAGAGTTATTCATTAGAGTAGACACAGGCAGAAATGTAGCACATGCAACAGTATTAATAAATTATAAATAAATAAACATGCAAAAACAAACAATAATTTGATCATTATCTGGGTAATCACTATTGAGCGTGTCTACCGGTTCTTGTCAGCTTTTGTTTTCACCATTCGGCTCGACTCGCTCGCTTTCCGCATCTCTTCGTCTTCTTCGTTGTGGATTTTGCGGGTTGTTTCTATTCGCTGTTCGTGTTTGACCAATCTCGTTATGGGCGGGGCTATAAAAAGAAACACAGCAGGGTGTTCAGACTCATTCTATCGACGATACTTGTACTAGACGGACGACGCAAGGATGGATTACGACACGTCCCATCGAGAATATCTGGGCCAACCTGAAGCGTAAGATTTCTCCAATAATTTTGTCGCGAAAACTGAGGATGAATTGATAAATAAAACGAAGAAAGTACTCAAAACATGTCTCTACGCATGTTTTTGGCTGCCATTGCAAATGTTCCGCTTAACTGCCTGAAGGCCGCTCGTAAAGGCGTTGAATTTGTTTGCAAGTAAGCTAAATACCCAAGTAACAATTTTGGTTTTATGAGGATTCTGAAGAGCATGATTAAGACTTCAAGAATGCTATAAAACCATGATAAAACCAGCAATGTTCCTTGGGTAATTACCTTCCATGGGAAATTTTTAAAAAGCAATTATCTGTCTTAGCTTTTTTTTATCACCATCCGAAAAAAAGTCATTTTTTTAATGCAAACGTTAAAACTCTACCGGGCCTTTATACCTCGCCGAAGGGAAAGGATGTTCCTGAATTAGTGGAGGCAATTCACACCAAAAAATTCGACAAGAAGGTCTACGTTATCTACGAGAACAGTTCCCGACCAGGAGGGTATAACATAAAAATAACAAAATTATAACAAACCTTGTTACGACTAACTGATTATGATATAAATTTGTTTAAGACGTTTTCATCGGAATAATTGTATAACATACTTATAACAAATTGAGATATAATGCCCCGGGAGGCACAATCTGCGTAAATAAATAAATGAACTCTAACACTAGCTGATATTATTTTGCTACATCGTATCAAAAATGTTTCATAGTTTGTTTTGTTTATGTTATATCTATATAATAGTTTGCTATAATTTTGTTACCTCTGTGAGATTTTTTGTTATAATTTCTGTTATTACCGCGTGTTAACATCCGGGATCTAAATTCAAACAATCTCTGTTATAAAAACAGCGTAATTGAATAACAACACTAGAAATAATTTTGTTATTTCCTCTTGGTCGGGTTGCAGTAACGTTGCAGACACTCCAAAAAAGGTTGCCATCATTAATCAAACAGCATAACATGCCTACAATCTTTTGTCCTGATATTAGTTCCTGTCCTTACTCTAAATATGCACTAGAGTGGTACAAAAGGAACAATGTCGTATTTGTACCAAAATAGATGAGTCCACCAAACTGCCCAGAGATTCGTCCTATTGAAACTTTCGAGGATTTACTAAGGAAAAGCTGAGAAAACCCGTGAAACCAGCGGATAGTGTTGAAACATTTATGAAAGAATGGCCAAAAGTAGTGAAAATGGTAGAATTGTGCAGAAGCTTATGAGCAGTGTTACGGGAAAGTCGGAGAACTTCACCCTACGAAAAATCAAGAAAATAAAACTGGAAAGAAAGCATATTTATTTACTATGCTTGAGAATGAAATAGTCAAAAACCACAGTATGGTCTTTTTTATTTGAAAAAGAAAGTGTATTTATGTTTTTCAGTACAGTCTATAGTTCGCAAAATTCACCAAACACTTTTATAGAAATAAATACTTTGCATTCTTGAGATCAAATTTTGGCCTACGGCAGTATTTACCACTGTGCAGTAGCCCCAAACATTCGTTTTCAAAGCCACAAATCTAGGGGTTGTTACTTCTACTATTCAAATTGTAAACTTACTGCAATGCAAAAGCTAAAATTAGGAGATCTCGTTTGTTTGTTTGTTGCTTTTTTGACAAGATTTGTGCGTTTTAAATCATCACCGTATGACAAAGAATTTGGACGTGTTTCTACTCAAATGCAAAATATTTATGCAGATATTTGAAAAAAAAAAAACATTTTCTATACCAAAGGTAGATGGTCGAGTTACATCGATCCGTGATCCGTCGTGGAACGACTTTGAACGGATTTGAAACCCGGACAGGGGGATGTCTAATTTTGTCGGCCTCGGGCTATCTCCTTCTTCGGCCCAGCTAGCTAAACGGCGTGCTCTTCTTCCAATCTGATACGGATGAATAAATTTGGCAGGCCGTGGATTCAGAGGAGAGATGATACAAAATCCCCAGTTTAACCTCAGCAAAGTCCGGGTTAAGATTGCGGCATTAGATCTGACGGAGATGCTGGATGGGAATGGTTTCGTGCAGTTGAGTACCAAAAGGAATGGATGCATTTCAGATTGGAAAAGTTATTCCTTTTGCCTTTGGTCTAGACAATTGCATATCATTTGGCTGGAATGTTGCATAATAACGTTCTTGGATGAAGATTTCAATGGAACGCTTGGGCTCTAGATGTGAGCAACAGCAATAGAGCAGATTGCATATTAATGGAAATTGCATATTCAATGTTGCTGTGTTTTCCTGGAATTAATGTACTTTGTGTACTGGGGATGCCAACGTTACAGCGGAAAGCGAATTGCAATATGAAACATAAATAACAACGGCAGCATAATTAATCATCAATTAAAAGAGAGATTTGAGCAATAAAAAATGAAAAAGTGCCATTAAATTATTAAGGCCTGTGCCAACAAATAATGTGTGATCAGCATTAAAAAATTAGGAATGAGCAATAAAAGATGAGAAAAGATCTTCGGATAATCTAATTGTGACCGGTAAATCTGTCAAATAAAGCAACAGCTATTAGTATATGTGCAATTAAATATGGCAGTATTTCCGCCAAATTATGTAATTTGAGCACTAAACTATTCGCATATGTCTTTTAATTTTGTTAGATTTTCCCATAAAAACAGTAAAATGAGCAATGGATATTTATTTATCCATTGCTCATTTTACTGTTTTTATGGGAAAATCAACAAAATTAAAAGACATATGCGAATAGTTTAGTGCTCAAATTACATAATTTGGCGGAAATACTGCCATATTTAATTGCACTATACTAATAGCTGTTGCTGATTGATAGATTTACCGGTCACAATTAGATTATCCGAAGATCTTTTCTCATCTTTTTATTGCTCATTCCTAATTTTTAATGCTGATCACACATTATTTGTTGGCACAGGCCTATCATTTAGTGGCACTTTTTCATTTTTTGGTGCTTTTTCTGAATTACTAAGTGCAGGTAAATATTTTAGCCAATAACAACACCCCACCCAGTCAGTGGACGGGGTTCGGCCATTGTTTCTTTCCATTGGATCAAAAGAATTCATTTAGACTGGTCAATCAAAAGCAGTTTTCCGGAACACGAAGCTAGTCGGCCGATTGTAATCCGATTGCAATTCACTCTCAATTGTTAGCTGTGTTCAACGATGCAGTTCGTGGGAATATGCATAGAAGGGGTGTCTTACCGAATCAAGTTGAAACGATTGCTGTCATACAAGCATTCATGAGTGAAACCCTTCGTTACGGCTCCTGAATATAGACTGTCCCAGAAAGTATAAGCTTACTTTCAAAATAACTAACAAGTCATGTTTTTTTAAGTTCTAATAATTTTATTCGTTAAATCAAAATATTTAATCATAGCCAAGACTCCTAACTTTTCCTCGGACATGACCCATCAGCTTCTGCAAAGTGGTATTTCCACCATTTTGACCACTTTTGGCCAATCTTTTTTAAATGTTTGGATGTCGCCAGCTGGTTTTATGAATTTTCGAGGCTTTGCTTTGGTTAAAGCTCAAAAAGTCTCGATTGGCCGTGCATCCGGGCAGTTCGGCGGATTCATGTCTTTTGGCACGAAACATACTTGTTGACTTTTGTACCATTCTAAAGTGTCCTTTGCGTAATGACATGACGCCAAATCAGGCCAAAACACTACTTGACCTTCGTGCTGCCTGATCAACGGCAATAATCGCTTCTGGAGACATTCCTTAACGTATTTCTGAGTGTTCATCGTCTCCGTTGTGATGTACGGACTAGATGTTTTACCACACTCGCATATTGCCTGCCAAACCATAACCTTCTTAGCGATTTTTCGGTAAAAATTGCCTTCTCCGTTTCGGGGATGTCTTTGTCTTCGCTTACAGTATAGAATTGTAGTCCGGGAAGCGTTTTGTAATCTGATTTCACATACGGTTCATCGTCCATTATTCTCCACCCAGAATTTCTCCTCAATAACGAATCGTATAGTTTGCGAGCCCGTGGTTTCACAGACGCGGCCTGTTTTGGGTTCCTTTTGGGGTTTTCTGCTTTCGGTATGTTTTTAGCCCAAGTTTTTCTTTGGCACGCATGACGTTACTCAATGAGGTCCCTGGTTTTTTCGCAACATCCCGAACGGAAGTCGCTGGTTTTTGATTTTTATCGAAATCCGGACTAACAGGACCAGATTTTCGACCACTCTTCGGCGCATCTTCAAATGTACACTGTTCTCTATATTTTCAAATCGCAGATCGTACCGCTCCGACGCTTACACTCTCTTCATTGGCCAATTTTCTCAAGGAGAGTCCGCTCACAGTGCACCATTTGTGCACGATACTTTTTCGTTGTTCCGAAGTAAGACCGCTCATTTTGATAGGTAACACAAAACTGAGCACTTTTTTGATGCTATGTCATTCAGAAATGTGCAAACAAAAGGACGCGGCCAAAACATGTTGAAATATTTCATTATATTCAAAGTGACCGTTAAAACAAGGTGTGCTTATACTTTCTGGAACAGTCGTTATTCATTTAGGCTGTGTACCAATTCACGAATTAATGTTAATTTTTACTTACTATTTATAGATTGGAAAATAATCGAGTAACACCCCGTTCACACTACAACTTATATAACGTGATATAGACTATCTTGATATCAGCATCTATACATCTAGTTTTCACTGAAAATAACGTGCATGGCATTTGCTATCAAGGTAAAAGGTTGTAGTGTGAACGGGGTATAAGTCTTCTACTCGGGCTGACTTATTTCTTACAGACGGCAACTTAATTTTCACTGCCACCTTATCGAAAGTTTGTTGATCAATAACAAAGGGATTTTAGTCGATTAATCGAGTTTTTTCCCATCTGTCAAGTTTAAGTAAAATTTAAATTAATTCGCGAATTGGTACACACGCCTTCTATACCAAGAAAGTTGACAATTCTGTTTTTAACCTCCTAATGAACGAAGCTAATAGGGTATGTGTCCCTTGACTCAGCCTCGTATGCAACAATCGATTACATTTTTATCATAACTCATAAAGTTTTTCAGCTGGAAGCAAAATTTAACTAGCTATATACTTGCTAAGATATGTTCAATGAGCCATCTGGTAGTATGTATCACGAAAAGTTACACAACTCTTTATAAAGTCAGAAACATTCGATGGATATGGATTTAATGTCGGTCTATAGGCACCAAATTGGGTCTATTCATGGATGCAAGTTCGTCCCATTCAATAGATTTGTTATTGAATTTTGGCTATGTACGCTTTTTGCCAATTTTCTGATTCAAGGCGTTCCCAGCTGTATTCGCTCTCCCCAACAAACAATTTTACTAACAATCAAACTGTACTTAAACTGCTAAGAAACACTTAAGTGATTTTAACATATGAATTAGCGGTCATTCCGCAACCAAAACATTATTATTCGCTCTAAACAGATTTTGTTCCTTAAGTTTGTGTTAAGATGAGCCATATGAAAAACATTCAACTAGAACTCAGACATTTGTATTGTAAATGTTACCAATAAAAACATTTTTACTACGCTTTCCATAAGACTTCAGGCCATAATTGGGAACCTAGAAAAAATATGTCCCTAACATTGGGTCTATGGTTTTCAGGTTAAATAATTGTTATTTTACCTATGTGACCTGTTAGTTTATAACGTGTGACTATTTTCTGTACATCTTTGCTTCATTATTTGGTTTAAAGGTTCAATTTCGGCAAATTTAGATCAATCGAAGAGCGTGTAGATAATCTGTTCAGCTTAACCAGTAAAGGCATTGTGTCTGAAAAGTTGAGGAAATCGAAAATTACGTGAAAGTGAACAATTATAAATTCATTAATTATGTCTCAATTGCTTTGAAATAGATCGGTCATCCTGATAGCAACATAATTTTGTTGATTATCGCCGAAATAATTACATATTTGGTACATAGGCCGAATCAAGGAGCTAGGCTAACATTACATCCCGTTACCCTATTTGATCTCCATCTCATAATGCACACACATCTCATTTGCATGTCCAGACTGTGTGCCCATGATGCAAAAACCGACACTCTGCTGCATGTGTCCGATGCAAAATCTCGACCAGCTCTCTACTCCTACTGCTGGACTACGTGCTTTATGCTAAATTGAATGATCCAACCACAAAAACCCTTTTCTGGAGAACTCGTTCTCAACGGGCAGACTAATGGGTCTGTGTGCGTGTTTGTGATTATGGTTGGTCACCATGAGATTACGGTTTCAATGCTGGTATTTGCTTCGATTAAAACTTCTACAGAGCGGCAAACCAATGCTTTGATTTCATCGGTTACACGAATGCTGCAGCGTGAAGTGAAGGCTGGTCTTCATGCTTATAGTGATTGTGATAAGATGATTGACTCCCGAAATGGGTATCATTAAGATTTCAATTTGAATTCCATTTGGAGTTATTGATGGAGCATACACCGAAGAATGTGATGAATTTTAACAGACGAATGAAATTGCGAGAATTCCCGCCTCGCATCCTAATAATGGTCCTAATAATGTAGCCTGGGGATCCAATTTTGTCCAGGTACGGGGCAATATTTGTCTGAGCCTTGCTGTACTCGGGTGCCGTTTAGAACAGGCCTTTGCCTTCATGACGCATCATACTGAGTGATCCACCGGGGACTGGATGCAGGGTTGCCACATTATTTTTCGTTGCCATCTTTAACTTTTGCTGAAAAAATCTCTTTCATCTGAGTTAAGCTGCAAAAAATCTTGGCAAAAATCTTTGCTTCAAATTGATTGTTGTAAAAGTAGAATAGAAACTTTTCAGGTGCCGGAATGCTAATGCACTTTTTTTCATAATTGCTATTCAGTTGATGCAAAATAAAACAGATATATCAGGCATAATTTTTCAGAAAGACGTATCTAATATTTTTATAGGAATTTAGAAAAATGAGGTAGAAGATACAGACTCTCTCATTAAATCCTATTTCACTGG
This sequence comes from Aedes japonicus, assembly GCA_034211315.2. Taxonomy (NCBI): domain Eukaryota; kingdom Metazoa; phylum Arthropoda; class Insecta; order Diptera; family Culicidae; genus Aedes; species Aedes japonicus. The sequence continues at coordinate 27,267 of JASCZW010011376.1, forward strand.
TTGTCAAGTTTTATTCGATCTTTAGATTCTATTATGGTTACATAATGTTAAAAGTAGTAAAAATCCCGGCATTCATTCGCTTTCGCTTTATTTTTGAAAAAATTAACGCATAAACCGCACAGTGGGAAAAAACGGACCCAAATTCCCACAGATGAGACGCCGCTGGATTGGCTGCTTGAAATATATCATTTCTTATGGGAAATTTGCCAATGAATTGAATCGTGTCATTTTCAGCCTGCGCCGAGCCCGGGTCCATTTTACCCCATTTACCCCAAAAATGTAATCTTTTGAGTTGGCATCAATGTTACTACAATCGCCGGTTAATGGTTTGCCCGCATAGCATCCTATTTCATATTAAAAACTCTGGGGAATCGAATGGTGCAAGTTTCATTCAATTCTGAGCTCGGAAAGTGGATCATTTTGCCCAATTTCCCATTAATTTGAGATTTTCTTGTTCGTACCCTTTCAGCTACAATCACTGCCAAAGTTTTTGGCTGAAAACAGCGTATCCTACGTGAAAAAGTCTAAGGAATCTAATGGTGTTATTTTTGATTAGTTACAGAATCGGAAAACAGGCCTCATTAAACCCCTACTGTGCAGGATTCATTCAGTTCCGAGCCCGGAAACTGGCCTATTTTGCTCCACTTTTCTTAAATATGCGAATGGAACAAGGCTGCTTCGAAGTCTGAAAACGGCCAAAACCAATACAGAACTATTAAAAAGTATACTGCGAATTTGATAAATACTTCGAGGTAGTATCTGAAAACAAATAAAACGTACTCTTTATATATTAGAAGCTATAAACGTTTTTGCAAGAAACATGGGCGCCCTGACAAGGGCCATTTGGTTTCATGTAGAGGTATGTGACTATTGAGGCTGATGCAAATTTCAAAATTTTTGCTCCCTAAGCTTAATCGACGCCAATTCGGGTCTTGATAGTCCCCAAAAATTTGAACACATTTGGTTTTAATTTGGCTTTTGCACACGCTATTCAAAGTTTGTATGGGAATTAGTATGGAGAATCTCAAACTTACATTTGGATCCTAACATCTGATATTATTCCTTAAACCAAATCTAATTGAAATTCATATAGTGTGGCAACCATCAAAATGCCGAAGATACCTGATATGTAAATTTTATACAAAAATAGTTATTCAACAAATAAAATAATAAGAAATAAAAACATATAATATACATATAAAATATATAAATATAAAATATATAAAATATATAATATAATATATATAAAATCTCTATATATAAAAATGAAATGCTGTCCGTTCGTGACAGCATAACTCACGAACGACACGATGGATTTATTTGATTTCTTTTTTGTTTGATTTGCCTTGGTTTTCAACAGGTTTATATAAAGAAAAAATTAGAAAAAATTACTGGTAAATGAAAAAAAAAACATTAAAAACCAAAATGTGATTTTGTATGGGAATATCATAATATGCTAGACAGCAGGACTACTTTTCGATTTGTAAAGAGGAACCGTTGAAAACTATTACATATAATGGCTTCGTAATCTTCTATATATAAAAAAATGAAATGCTGTCCGTTCGTGACGGCATAACTCACGAACGACTCGATGGATTTATTTGATTTCTTTTTTATTTGCTTCGTCTTGGTTCCCAACAGGTTTATATGAAGAAAAACTTGGAAAATTTTACTAGAAAATGAGAAAAAATCATAAAAATCATATTGTAATTTTGTTTGGGAATATCATAATATGCTAGACAGCAAGACCATCTTTCGATTTGTAAGGACAAACCGGTGGAAACTATTATAATGGTTTCGCAACTAACTAAAAACAAAGAACGGAGAGGAAAGAATCACTGATTGTTACTTAGGACCTTTTGAGAAGATGTACAAAAATGATAATACACTAGAGTCACTTATTTCGGAATTTTTCACGGGGTTGTCGGAATTTGACGTGGTTTTCGTCATTCAAACGAGTAGATAACGTTCGCTTATATTTGATCGAAAACGCGTTTCAAACCTAACTTTTCTCGCTTTTTGCAAATTTTTTGTATATTACGGGTTTTTACGTAGATTTAGGAATTTACTCGATTTTTTAAAGTTTTTTTTTCATCGCACTCACTCCTGTGTAAAATGTAACTTCAGGGTATACGATTTATAGCGTGTAGATGCACGTATAAACTGGAACGTTTGTATTGGTGACACCTCGCAGCGAGATGTAAATTCTAGATCAACAATAGAATAGGGCCTATCAACATTTGTAACCAAATATTCCTGGGCCCTTTTTCTCTTAAGCCATAAGTCACCCACGCAAATCAATACCATAATAATGTAGGGAAAAGTTTCTCTAAACGATGATGCTATAGATTGCGTGTGTAGCCTATGGCTTGCGAGAAAAAGGCTCAAAAGTATGTGTTTACAAATGTTGATTAACCCTATTCTATTGTTGGTCAGAATTGGAATGAAGGTCAATGGAAAGTGAAGGTATTAGTTTATGTCTTTTGTGTTGAACTGACAGATGTGTAATTACGTTTTTGTTTACATTAGTATCGTTCGCTGTGTGATAAATAGTGTATCAGGAAGGTGAAATCGACGATATTACTAGAATTTAAAAAACACAAACTACGTTTCGATTTCAGTTAATTTCAATTAGTATTGTTGTACAATGCCTCCAACTAGACAGAATATTATCGGTCGGCTGCTAGCTCAGTAAACTCTCGAATGAGACAAAGCGACGATCAGCGTGCAACTCAAACTGAATTAGATCGACAACGGATTTCACGGATTCAAAGAGTTTAAAAATTAGTAAATTATGAAATTGTGAAAGCGTCTATGGTCAAATTTACCAAAAAGCGAATTCAATGTTGCCACCGACGGACGCAGACCATCAATTTCTACAGATTTATTTCTAGGAGATTAACTCAGCAACATTATTCCACCATGAAGCGGGACATTGTACAACAAGTGCAAGCGATGCTTCATGAGCCCAATGGATTGATTCAAATGTTCAAGACTACTCTAGATCGAATGCTTGCGATTCGAGCTAATACTAACTCTATGATCAGTAGGTCCCGAACAAATACGATTTTTTGCTTGGCTCAGTCAGTACTAGCACATCGGTCCCAAGCTCGGTCCCAAGCTTAATAATATACCCATAATAATGAACTCACACGAACACACTCTCAAATATTCTGTCAAAAGAACACAGCAAATCAAAACAAAGGCGCAAATATGTACAGCAAGGTGGTAGCTTCAAGGTGTACCTCAGACCAAGGGGTTCTCCAACAGTGAATCAATTTCAAATCCCAAGTTGCATATTGATTGTTGCTAATACCTTCTTCAATTTTCCATTAAGTTGTTTAATTGTAAGCAGGACAACGTCTGCCGGGTCAGCTTAGTAATATATAAAATACATAAAAACAAAATAAATAAAATACATAAAATATATAAAAATAATAAGATAACAAAACTAAGAACAAAACATCATACCTAAAGTTTGTATTTTATGTTTTATTGAATAACTATTTTTGTATAAAATTTACATGTCAGGTATCTTCGGCATTTTGATAGTTGACAACTTACACTATATGAATCTATATTAGATTTGGTTTGTAGATATAATATTAAGATGTTAGGGATCTGGAAATGTAAGTTTGAGATTCTCCATACTAATTCCCATACAAACTTTGAATAGCGTGTGCAAAGCCAAATTAAAACCAAATGTGTTCAAATTTTTTGGGGACTATCAGGACCCAAATTGGCGTCGATTAAGCTAGGGAGCACAAATTTCAAAATTTGCATCAGCCTAGTGACTATTCATACACTGTCTTTGTAATCCGCTAGTCATCATCATTACTGTATCCTTCGATATCTTCCGAATAACTGCCTCCGAGTTCTGAAACGTCACTGTCCTCGTATTGCTGAATCGTGCTTTCCGAATTATTCACAGTATACATTGCCATTCTACGAGAGAATTCATCGTCCTCTGTTTTTCGGTGCTGTAATTTATATTCCAAGTGAGACATCTTAGGGTCCGACCAGGTTAAGGACAATCTCATCAGATCCGTCAAATTGTCTTCTGGAGACGTTTTACGAGCAAGATGAGTACGGGCGACTTCATACCGCTTATGACACCTCTCCCTGCCTGCTCGTCAACGAAGTTCATGGTATAGGGCTGAAAACCAGGAATTTTTTTAATATTCTACTACTAGTAATACTTCCTTTGTATTGTTGAAAATACATTTGTCAAGAATTGAATAGTTTCTTTTTGTGAATTTTAATTAATATTTAATTTCCTATTTCATTAGTCTTGACACAAAAACTTGGACTTACCAGTCTGTTTATAAACTCTGGCAGGTGGCTGTATTTATGCACACAAGGCGGTAATCATTTAACAAAAGGAAACTCAATGGGGATTTGGCTCTCTATTTCTAGATAAAGTTGCTTCATCTTCTCAGCGTCGAGTTTACTTGAGGAAAGGGCCAAACTACTTATTAGCCGAATATTTTCGACGAGAGCTTGGCTAATCCCAAGAATCTCCGAAAACATCTCCGGATCAGCTAAAAGACGACGAGCCATATTCCCGTTGTTGTAACTCCCACTTCCTCCAATCTTGGGTCTATTGATACTCATCTTGAAATGATCCACCAAGCGATCCGTCATTTCTTGAGCCTTTTCCTTAACGATTGGATTGACTTGTGCCGGATGTCCTTCAACCTGCTTCTGAGCTGACACTCGGATGAACCATTCCACAACATTCAATCTAGAGTGGAAATAAGACGGGCCCACACGTGGATCAACTCTTGGTGCACAAACGGGGCATGCATGCGTATCTTAGTTGTTGACGATCGCGTTTGCCGCTTTCCCGTCAACCATCGCAAACATTCCGGATACTCTTATGCGCAGCTCTATCCCTTTCGAAGTGATCAGAATCGGGCATTGATTTATTTCCTCGAACTCGTGAAAAAAATTCTGAAATATTTTCCTCGCAACAGCGTCTGTCTCTTTCACCCAACTCATGGATTTCGCTCGACAGAATGTATCTGACTGTGGATTCGGGTTTAT
>JASCZW010011377.1:0-32321 GCA_034211315.2 Aedes japonicus
GAGAACCATTTGCACAGGGCTGTCGTCCGACATTCTTACGAAATGCCCAGCCCATCGTAGTCGACCGATTTTTGTGATGTGTACGATGCGAGGTTCTTCCAGCAACTGGTGCAATTCGTGGTTCATTCGTCTCCTCCACGTTCCGTCTTCCATCAGCACTCCACCGTAGATGGTACACAGCACCTACCGTTCAAAGACTCCAAGGGCGCATTGGTCCTCCTCTAGCAATGTCCATGTTTCGTGGCCGTAGAGAACTACCGGTCTAATTAATGTCTTGTAGATGGTCAACTTTGTGGTTCGGCGAACTTTGTTCGATCTTAGCGTCCATCGGAGTCCAAAGTAGGCACGATTTCCAGCCACAATGCGCCTTTTTATTTATCTGCTGGTGTCGTTATCGGCGGTCACCAATGAGCTCAGTTACACGAATTCGTCTACTACCTTGATTTCGTCACCGTCAATCTGAACTCGTGCTAGGAGGTATTCTTCCGTTGTCCATTGTCTTCTCGTGAGCCTCTTCCCTTCGTGTATTTTGTTTTCGACGCATTAATCACAAGCCCAATCCTACCAGCTTCAGTCTTAAGTCTGATGTACGTTTCCGCCATCGTCTCAAAGTAACGTGCTACGATATAAACGTCATCGGCGAAGCCAAATAGTTGGACAGACTTCCTGAAGATCGTGTCACTCGTGTCTATCCCAGCTCTTCGAATCACACCTTCCAGTGCAATGTTAAACAACAAACACGACAACCCATCACCTTACCGTAACCCTCGCGAGATTCGAAGGGACTAGAAAGCGTCCCTGATACTCGGACGACACACATCACTCAATTCATCGTCGCTTTGATCAACCGCGTACGTTTTTCCGGAAATCCATATTCGTGCATGATTTGCCATAGCTGGTCTCGATCGATTGTATCATACGCTGATTTAAAATCGATGAAAAGATGATGTGTGGGCACGTTGTATTCATGACATTTCTGCAGCACTTACCGAATCGCGAAAATCTGGTCCGTTGTAGGCCGGGCACCCATGAATCTCGCTTGGTATTGCCCCACGAACTCCTTAGCAATTGGTGACAGACGGTGGCATAGTATTTTTGAGAGCAACTTGTAGGCAGCGCTCAGTAGCGTGATTGCACGATAATTGCAGCAATCCAGCTTGTCGCCCTTTTTAAACACACACACACACACCCACCCACACACACACACACACACACACACACACACACACACACACACACACACACACACACACACACACACACACACACAGTAATATTAGTTAAAAAAACATAAATGAGTCTCACAAACTCCAGATCAATTTGAGTCAAAATATCACGAACAGGTATATTGGGTTGTCTACCTTGAGCCCGTGGGGAATCATAAAGCTCAAATGTGACTCCACGATGGTCAGCACATGACCAAATAATGTGATCTGCGTCCTGATAGCCTTGTCCACATTCACAGATACTCCTGTCGCTCAGCCCAACACGGTATAAATAAGAGTATAAAGAATAATGATTGGACCTGAGGCAAAACATGACACGAATGAAGTCTCGACCCACATCCATACCTCTAAACCAAGATTTTTTCGATACCTTTGGGATGAAAGAATGTTGCCATTGCCCCAAATCTCCTTTACTCCATTTATACTGCCAGCTGACGAGTGACTGTTGATGAAAAATAGGAAAAAATTCGTTGAAGGCGATTTGTCGATCATAAACATCGCCTTACATAGCGCCCACCTTTGCAAGCGAGTACGCTTTCTCATTGCCCGGAATTGAACAATGAGGTGGACCCATACAAAGGTGATGATAAAATAACGCGAAGATAAAGCACTTAGAAGCTCCTCTATTTTCATAAGAAAATACGAGGAGTGCTTTACCGGCCTCAAGGAGCGAATAGCCTCTATAGAACTGAGACTATCCGTGAAAATGAAGTACTGATCCTTCGGTGTTAATGAGGCAACAATATCTTGCGCGAAGTGTATTGCCGCTAATTCAGCATATACGGAACAAGGAGCTTGAAGTTTATGATTGGCGCTATCAATTTCGTTGTACATAACAAAGCCAGTGGAGTCCTCTATCAAGGACCAGTCAGTGAAAAACATTTTAGTGGAATCAACTTGGCCAAACTTTGCAGCAAATATTACAGGATCAATCATAGGACGATGATGCTCTGGGATTCCATGAAGCTCTGGGATTCCATGGATAAATCAAAATGAACCGAACTGCCGAAGTCGAAGAAGCAAACACGATTGGAAATGTTCGGCGAAGGGCTGACATCCTGTGTTATGTACAAGTGGTACAAAGTCATGAAGGATTTTGAGGATTCAACTCGAGAAGCTTCTCAAAGTTTTCGACCACCTGGGGGTTCATAGCCCCACACTTGGTGAAGAGCCGAAGGGATGTTTCTGAGAACCGATTCGAGAGTGGCAACATGCCACCCAGCACTTCAAGACTCATAGTATGAGTCGAGTGCATGCAACCTAACGCGATACGAAAACATCGATACTGAATTCGTTCCAGTTTGATGACGTGCGACCGAGCCGCTGACGGAAAACAAACACTGCCATATTCTATAACCGACAAAATCGTTGTCCGGTACAACGTTAGAAGATCTTTTGGATGCGCTCCCCACCAGGTTCCGGTAACTGTTTGAAGAAAGTTGATCCTTTGCTGGTACTTTCACTTCAAATACTCAATGTGGGATCTCCAGGTCCACTTTGAATCGAACCAGACCCCAAGATATGTGAATGACATAGAATGAGTTATCGTTGAAGTTACGCCAAATTTGAAAGCTTCGGTTGTGCATGGTTATGCTTCTTAGAAAAACTACCAACTTAGTTTTCTCCGTAGAGAATTCGATACCTAGCTCGAGAGCCCACGTAGACAAATTGTCTAAGGTATCCTGTAAGGGTCCTTGCAGATCGACCCCATTGGGTCCCGTGACAGACACTACACCGTCATCTCCAAGTTGTCTCAACGTACAGTTGTCACCTAGACAACCGTCAATGTCTTTGACATACACATTATAAAAAAGAGGGTTTAAACATGATCCCTGGGGGAGACCCATGTAGCTGAATCGGGAAGCTGTAGAGGTTCCACGAGAAAAGCTCATATGCTTCTCTGACAGCAAATTGTACGAAAAATTATTCATCAATGGTGAAAAGCCATAAGCGTGGAGTTTATCTGAAAGAACTTCAACAGATACTGAATCAAAAGCCCTCTTTATGTCCCAGAACATAGAAGCCATTTGCTCTTTTTTAGCAAAAGCCAACTGAATATCTGTGGAAAGCAACGCGAGACAGTCGTTCGTTCCCTTGCCCCTACGGCAACCATATTGAGTGTCTGAGAGCAGGTTGTTCGTCTCAACCCATTTGTCCAGACGGACGAGGATCATTTTTCCAACAACTTTCGAATACAGAATAACATCGCGATGGGTCGATAGGAGTTGTGGTCGGACGCGGGCTTACCGGGTTTTTGAATGGCAATAATTCTCACCCATCTCCAATCATCCGGTACTGACTCACGATGTTGCGGGACAAAACCGGCAGACAAAGATAAGTGGTATAAGTCGGTTGTGATGTAGCGTGGTGTTTAACCCATTCTTTTTTGGGATTATCTCATGCTTCGCATTTGAGCGTGTTTATAAGTTTAAGCCCATCTAACATACGCTCTATGGAAAGCATGATTGTTGCTGAGTTCGGGTTTAACTAATATCCTTTTAATATCTAGCTGAAGTCTTTCGATGAGATGGTGGTCAGCTCAGTTACCGATTTATAGTCTATCGTTGTGAACTATCACGCTCATATTTTTATTTAACTAGGTATTTTTTTAGTATTTTCCTTAATGGTTTGATAATATATTTTTGCATTTAAATTCATCTGATCTATTAAAATCACTATAGAACACATGCGATCCACTACAAATGTTTGCGAAGCAAGGGAACGGAACAAGACATCGAAAATTTAGATAAACTTTTCCTTATATGTCATTACTTGTTGGTTTATTATCATTCTTCACAGCTTCGACAGTGGAAGTTACAATTTTTAATAATTTGAGCAAGCAGCAATTTGATATTAACTATTAACATAGAGTGCTTCTGATTGTATTATGTTAGAAGTTTCTGACAGCAACTTTTACATGTTATTGCTCCCTAGAACCAGCAGAGAGGAAATTTTGAAATGCAAGGTACACGATTTCAAAATCATTATCCAGAACAGGGTACCCCTATTTGTCAAATCAAACTACATACACTTTATGTATGTACTTATTTCCTTTACATATTCAATATATGATGTATTTAATAAACCTTATTATATATCATTGATTTCAAACATTTAAATACTGGGATGGGAGGGTGCATCAGGGCATCATTGAAGTTGCAATTGGACAATGGAGTGGATGGCCAACCGGAGTCAAGGAGGGGATGTGTCTATCATTTATGATTGGTACATTCCACTCCAACAATTGTAATGAATTTGACGCGGCTTTCTCAAACAAACCATCTAGTGGAAAGCTTCACTGAATTGCGTATTTTGTTATTCATTTTATTGGATCATACTGCTGGAAGGAGATTCTCTTATTCCCGCATGTTTCACGTAAGTGTCTCTGCTTACGGGCCTGCCCAAACCTCTTTGGCCCTTCATACAGCAGTATGTTGAATCTAGAATGGTAACATAGCATGATCTTTCTTTTAAGTGGAACCCCATGCAGGGCAAGACCCACGCTAGGATGGTGGCTTCCTACATACATACATACATACATACTTAACTATTCCGAAAGATTTTGGAGACATGTGATGGACATCATCGGATTGGTTTTAACATTTATTGAATTGACGTGTATCATGCGGTAACTCAAATACTTCTGGTAACAGGCCTTAATCAGGAAATTTTTTTTATTGTGAGTTTTTCAGCTTGGTTTCTGGCGTTTCAAATATTTTGATCATTCAAAAATATTTTCAACTACTGTATGAGTAACTTCATTTCAATCAGAGCATACTAGGTTGCCTGATACAGCGAGTTCAGCGATTTTCTAATTTTTTTATTCCATCCGAATTGTACTCCTTCGGAATTCCTTCAAAATAGCCATCGGTTTCAGCTATGAACTCATCATTTAAGTATAATCGCTAGCCGGTGAACCAGATGGATGCGGAACCAATTGATACCAAATTTCATTCAATTTTGCTTGAGCAATTGAGAATGAATGAGTAGGCGCATTCTCGTGATTATTGAGCACACTTTTTCTTCACATTGGCGATCATCAACGCCATCTCAAGGAAATTAAAGAGACTTTTCAGGCGGCCTAGTGTAAGTTCTGTTTCGTTTCTGGTCTGATTTGGCTTTTGTGAGGTTCTCGTAAGCTATAAATCTGTCATGTCTCACACACCGATTCTTCGATTACTTTTGATTGATCGATAATGGGTTTAAAATTGGAAACATTTCATGCATTGATAAAACACTTAACATTTGTATCGACCACAACATGTGGTAACATATGTTTTTTTCCATTTTTTATTTCTGACGAATACCTTGGTGAAGTTCTATCGATCTGCGATGAAATCGTATTTCTCTAAATGAGCACTCAATCAAATTTCAACACACGTGCACAAAACCGTACTTTTGCTCAAACCTTCCGTATTTTGTCGTGCACAACATCGGAACTGATGCACGCACCAGGTAGACATTGAGTCTCACCAGGAAACCAATATTTGCACACATTGCCCGCTCAATCGAGAAATTTTACCCAAAGCGGGCTCTCATGATTTCAAATTATTGGGAAAGACCGAACCAGCATTCAAACACGAAAACAACAAAGGGTTTTGCACTTCGACTAGCCGGTACCTGGATGTTAAAATTTGGAAGATCGGATGTCAATTACATCGATAGCACATACGGATTCAATTCTTCAAATGGACTGAAAGCAAACAGTTCATTCTTACCAGTTTTCCCAAGCTACAGAAAATAAGTCATCAGGAACCATCAGCTGCATTCCAGTATGGCTCGAATGAAAATAACACAAAAAAGGTTCCATTGAGTGAGATCACCCAGTACGGCACTCTGTGTCATGCCATCTTGGATCATAACAGTTAAAAAGTTAAAAGTCATTCACCGCATACGGCGAACTGGCTACATTGGGAAGAAGCCCGCATTCGTGCAGCGGTCACACACGTAAAACCAAGACCACTCGCAAACTCGTTTCCAATTCCAAACACATACCGTCGATAAGATGGGTAGTAATAATATTCATATGGCACCTTAAGTTTTTGCCAGCCCCCTAACCGTCCATAGTCGTAAAGAACGGAAAAAGTTCTTTTGTTGCATTTCCCCACTACGAGCCCTCAAAGAAAGTTATTTTACTTCCCAAGCATCCACGTGTACATTTATCTTCAGTACTGACTTCTAGGAGAATCGCTCCCTCACTCACCATAATTATAGACCCTTTTGCCAAGGGCTTTCACAAAAACTGGGCAAGAAGGACAGCGCGTGTTGATATTTCGGTCGGAATGTTGCCAAAGGGGACAAATTCAACCTCTTCTGTCGGAACGCGGTGTACCAAGATGTTATGCAGTAACAGAAAAGACCGCACCGAACCCGTCAAATGAAAGGGAGGATGAAAAAAAAAAACACTCATAAGAATGGCGATGGCATCCTGTCACAAAACTGTCGGATAAGATCTGCCCTCGTTTTGTCAATGAAATGACTAGCTTAGGTTGCTTCTGGTTGAATGGGACCAATGCAGAATCATGGAGGGTTTAGTGCGTATTCAGTGATCAGAAAACAATATTCCAAGAATTTGGTTTGAAATGATGGTCCTCAAAAAAACATCTGCGTCCTGACGCTTTGAAAACTTCAGAAAAAAAACCAAAGTCCAATCGAAAAAAAAATCAAGAATTCATCCACTAGCTCTGGCTTTGGAACAGGAAAAATTTGACTTTTTCGAGGCATAACAATGCACAAAATTGCACTGAGTTAGACTATCTCTACTCGTTTTAAATTACAAACATGTTCGTTGATTAAATTAGTTCTTGAAACATCCGGGATTTTTTTTCCTCAAATTATTTATTATTTTATATGTTCGTTTATTTGAAAGGCTCATTCCAGTTAGCTTAAGGGAGCCGATATTTTATTGTTATGTGATGAAGTGATTGACTTAAACGCAAGATCATCAAAAAATGAGACACTTTCAAATGCGCTTTTTTTTAAGAGCAAGAGCAAGAGCTAGAATTTCTTCGCAATGACGATTAATTATTTGTTTCATCATTCATCGTTATTTCGAAGAAATTCTGGCATTTTTATGTTGATGCCACTCATAAACCGGCGCACACCTTCTTCAGTCATGGTTTTGGCTAGCTGGTTCCACCAATTATTCATTGGGCAATGCCACTGGTGACTGCTCCCTTCATCTCTAGTTTCCGCTTAATTATTGCCCAATACTTCTCTATTGGACGGGACTGATAACAATTTGGTGGATTCAACTCTTTTTGGATAAACTGGACCCCATTATCGTTGTAACACTTCCTTGCTGTAATGGCAGCTTTCTAGATCTGGCCAAAACGTAAATGGTCCACATCATGGGGTAAAATCAGATTATTAGTGCACACTCTTCTGTACACTCTTGAGTTCATTGATTTATCTGTCACAAACACTCTTACTTCCCAGTCACAAGAACATTATAGGCCTGAATTCTAGCCACTTTTTTTTGTTTGATGCTTTGACTTGCTCGATAACATTTAAAACCTGCTCGGAAACGGAAGCGCTGCAGAGTACAACGGTCGGCATTCAGTTTTTTCCCGAAATCATAATCCGAGATGTTGTAATCAGCAATTGATTTTTCGAATGACCTTCACCCGAAGTTGACGATGAACAGTTCCACTCCAATGCTTGATTTGCACTTTATAGACAGTTGATAAAGTTTCCTTGTAGGAGATCGCAGCAAGCTCTGACCACGAACGGTTGGATTTTGATGAGCTGTCACGATTTTTCAGTATTTTTTGTGTGATGAAATTTATCCGTATTAGAATCTCAATAATAACCTTCGCGTGTGATAGTGGATGCTGTGTTTATGACCAGAGTCATACCTAAACATCATTTATGTGTTGAATATAACTAAAATCCGGTGTAAATGGATTTCCATAACGAACCGATTAGTACACGTTTGCTGATTGTTGCTGATTATCCGGGTGAGCGCTTTCCATTTTACTGATATATTTGCCGTTTTTCCTAGGAGAAACGATAATTAGTGATCGAAAAATGCGAATGACAATATTGACTACCTTGATCACAAGAGGTGTGTTAACGATTTCGTGGATGGAAAGAGGAAGGCTGTTTTTTTTTCAGTCATGAAGCAATTATACGCTTGGACGTCAACTTATTCCAATACATCTTTTGATTCGAACTTTTTCGGTTATTCAGATTACCATAATAGGGGGCTTCAAATGGTGAGTTGACGATTTCTAAGGAGGGTGCGACCAAACTCTGGTCCTCACAAGTTCCTACCTCACGCCTCCACGAGTCATATGTATGTATGTATGTATGGTAGCCACCATCCCCTCTAGCCCTTGGCTTGGATGCAGCTCCACTTAATAGCAAGATCAAATTGGGCCACCGATCTGAATTCGCACTATCGCTGTATGAAGGGCCAAAAACGGATGGGTGGACCCGTAAGCAGAGACACTTACACGAAATCCACGGGAAATTAAGAATCTCCTTCCAACGATATGATCCAACAAATCGAATAACACAATTCGCAGTACTCATTAAGCTTTCTACAGGATGGCTTGTTAAGAAGGGCGCGTCACTCTCCCTGAAACTGTTGGAGTAGAATATACAGCATCACAATCAAATCGGTAGGATGTAGAAAATGATGCCATTTATTCCCTCCTAGACTCAGGCAGTCAATCAAACCATCGTCCAGTTTCAGCTTGAATGATACCCTGGTGCTCCCTCCCAACCCAGTATTTATTATATTTATATAAATATAGATGTAATGTAATAATAATATGTTATATATGAATATATAGTAGAGCAACATTTATATAAGGATATTTAGTTAAATTATGTAATAGTTGGAGTTCACGAGCCTATGATAACCATGTTAAACTAAATTAATTAACCTGCTGAAATAATAATATTAAGGCAGTAATAATAATATGCAGCTTCGTACCACTTTGTATCACTGATAGGTGACTGTATCTCTGGAGTGTGAAGGTCATCTTGTTATTCATTGAGGTATAAATATCAATAAAGCATTCAATTGTATATAAAACCATAATATTATATTATTACGTAATTTAATCATGACATATAGATATGTAACCTTCTGGAATGAAGAGCATTTATTAATTTTGATTATTATTTGATATAATGTAATAAAATAATTATACCGGCCGGATCACCAATCTGAAGCAATTAAAATTTTATTAATTATTTTATTACTTCTTCCATAATATTATATTTATGATATGCAATTAATAATGATGAACAGCTGTGTTCCTCTGAACCGCTCAAATAGTAATTGATGATCGTGTACTGAAATGTTAAGGTCATATTACGCCTTTTAATGGAAAATATAATGAAGGAATTAAAGGTTGAGTGGTCGAGAGAGTCGTCAACATTTCTATTAATGAAAATATGCTAGAGCTTGTAAAAAACATGCATCATATAATAACACATACTAGTATCTACACATCTATATATACATCCATTGCTACTTTCGAGAAGGCAACTCCGACGGTGCTAGATACAGCTGAAAATTGATCCCCATTCTTACTGCTGCTTCTACCAGAAGATGATCATCCTATAACCGCAAGACCTCCTCTCCTAAACTGTATGGTACCTGAGAGAAATTTACCTTTCTGGCGTAATACATGTAATGAAATATACAGAATTAGGCTATGAATAAACAATGTCCTATAAGATAAAATATATAGTGAGGGTATATTGTAATATGAACTGAAAATTACATGTGTGCCGACTGCTGTTTTGTTGCAATTGTAGACAAACTTGCGCATCCATTATGAACCAGAAAATTTAGGCAATGTATGACCGCCATGAAAAAAAAAGAATTTTAAATTTTAAATTATTTGTAATACCTGATGACCTGGAAGACCTGAAAGATATGGGAATGGAAAATTATGATATGATGTACCGGTCGCACCCCCTCACTTCGCTATTGTCGGATTGACAACATTGCCCAGGCTACGCCAACCAGCGTCTCCATGTTTCAGCTGGCAGTCTTTTGTGATCATCTGACACCTCACGCCTCCACGAGTCATGCCGCGGAGCAAAACATGTAATTGTTATCCTTTTTGTCTCCTGAATTAAATAAACTATTTTATATGATCACATCACTTATCAAGGTGAATCCTGATCCATCGAGCCCTAACCTACTAACATAGAAAAACGTTCTTCCTGTGACCTTTGTGGGCATGCAGAGGTAATCACGGTCCCTAATCAGCAAAGGCCACATTAACATTCCTTCCCTATTCCCAACTGATTGCAAGGAAGTGGCCGGCGCCGTTATTGATTATTAAAGAAATTGAGCCACTGACATGTGTACAGTGACAATGGTCGGTTACTACCCGCCCCATTTAGTTGATTCATTGTACAATTTCACTGATTCTGATCAATCACGGAGTAGCAACCATTGATACGCTTCCTGTCAAGCTAAGCTAAGCAAAGCAAATTGATAAAGTTTCCTTGTACTTTTAAAAGCCTCTCCAGGTTCAATTTCGGACACTTTTCTTTCAGTGTAGATTTTTAATTCTTTCACGCATCGCTGAAACGTTTCACTTATATGACAGCTGAAACTCTCCGATTTATTTCGTTGTACATTTACTGGTAAAAAATGCGTCGAATCAAGTGAAAGTACACAAACGCGAATTTATCGGCACGGGACCTTGCCAAGAAACTAAGAAAAACGGAGTGTGCCATGACTCCGAGCAGACGTGTTTTTTCTCCTGTCATTTTTTTCACTACTTACCTGTTGGCAAAAAAAATGATTTTAACTATTAAATAACCTATGAATAGTTCTATAGACTGAACAATTTGAATAGAAATGTTAGAATTTGAAGAAGACAAGTGAAAACAGACTTTTAGTGCAAGTGTGGAGGACCGAGAGAAAGATACCTTGCCTTGCCGAACAGCAAAAGGAAGTAGAATTGCTCTCCAATTGTTCAAGAAATGTTCAGTGTTATGGATCCTAAAAAGTGCTAAACTGTGGATAAAAATAGTGAAGTGACTGGAACTGGAAAAATGAAGGAGGGGAGTTCAGTTTTCATCTGTGAAAATGGCGTATTAAAGCGTAACCGGAAAACTCAGCTGACCGTAACGTCATTTCTAGGAGAACGGAAGAAAGACGGAGTGGGCACTACTCTCTAAAATAGAAAAAAATTGTATCAGTTTGAAGCAGATAAGTACAACTTTCATCAATTAAATTGTTTAATATTTTGAATATATTGAAAAATACCTAAAATTTTAACCCTTACAACAGCATGCTAACCATCTGATAAAATGTTTCTTACTTGAAATATTTCTAAAGCTTCAATGGTAATTGTTTTTTAACAACTGAATTGAGAAGACGAGTCGGAACTTGTGGACGACGATGCGTCGTGGCTCTTGGAACTCCTGCACGCGCTAACACCGTCGATATTCTGGGGGGAAATAATCCCTATTGAGGGTGGTTTTAGTTTGCTTGAGGGGCACGAGGAAAGTGCTGTTAATCTCGACTGGTTTGCGTCAAAATTTGGTGTACAGTATCAAAATGTTGATAGTTTCTATAGTTCACTAGTGAAATTATTTAGGAAGCAGTGCTGGGAACCGTGCCATGAATGTAACGTTTGAAACTTTTGTTCCCTCTTTGTTTACGAAATCAGATACGTCTGTTTGAATAAGTTGCCGAGATTTATCCGATTCAAATTAGCTGTCTACAAATTGTTGTTTTATCGGTTCAGGTAGCATGGGCTGGATTTTGAGTGGCTCCACATTAAAAGTACTGAGGCGGTCATATTTATGTTGAGTTGTGGGCAGTTAGTGTGTGAGAAGTGGGAATCAACGGATAAAACCTGAATAAATAGAGATCAACGAATATTTTCATTAAACTTATTAGCTCAGTGTGCTCATTAGAATTATGGCTGCTTACCAAAACCATGTGATGAGAAAAAAGAGCTACATGAGAAGAATTAGACTCTCATTTCAACAATAATATGTATCTATTTTATTTCCAGCATTGCATAGTGATTACTTTATAAATTCACATATTGAATTCTTATTTGAAGTAACACAGAATTTGAACATTTGGAATCATCGTGGAATGACCGAAGTCTAAGTACAAATTTAATCGACAAAAAAATTCTTAGTAATTGCAGTTTTACTGTATATAACAAATCAGATCCTACATTTATATGCTATAAATTGTTCAAAATTAAGGTTTCTGTTAAGTTTAATTTCAGGTAACTGTGGTAATACAAACACGTAGAGTTTCTATTTTATTGAATCCAGCTCGTTTTATAGATTTTCCTTCACGATTGATGCCACGTAGTGGGCCTGATTGCTTTGACGCGTGTTGTATGTCATTGATGTGCTGCAAGCATCAATATTAAAAGACAATAATAATAATTCAACGTCATCTAGCCCAGTTGTTTCCAAGATGCTTTCTCGTACTGGCTTCGTTTGTATTGTACTAGATTCGAATAGATCAGTGACCAACCAGTGGATGTCCAGTTGAACCAGTGGAACCTATGAGATCCACTACATATGGTGGTGCAAGGAGACGGAACAAAACATCGACATTTTAGATGTACTATTCTCTATATATCATTTCAGGAGTTCCAAGTTTTTTGGGTATATTTTTTAAATCGTGGCTATAATACACTGTCCAAACTTTCATGTTCATAGTAAATACGCGAAGACTTCTACAATTACAGTAGGACAACAATCTGTAGATATGTGTAATAGTTGATATCATTTTAAATTACAGCTTCCCTTCAATATGTTTTATATACTTCTCTATATGACATTGCATTTTTATTTTTATTATTATCAATATCATAATTCTCATTTCTCGGATTTTCAAGATTCATTTTGATATTATTTTATTACTTTTACCTTGGTGCGTATGGTACGGTATGTCCACGCATCCTTCCTCCCCTGTGGATTCACAAAATGCGTTGTGGTTCAAATCTATTAATTTGAATCCAACTCATTATACAGAATCATCTTTTGCGGTTAATGCAACGCAGTAGGCCTGGCCGCTTTGACGCTTGTATCATGACATTGATATGCTGCAAGCATCAATATTGACAAAAAAATAATTGGGCGTTTTCTAACCCAATTATTTCCAGGATGCTTTTCCGTACTGGCTGCGTTAGTATTAGATTAGATTAGATTAGATTAGATTAGACGGGACCTTGCCAAGAAACTAAAACTACCGAACAGTACCGTGTTTTGTGTTTGCAAATCATTTTATCTGTACTTGACTGTGCATCGGACGGTTGGAATCAGAACAAATCGAAAAGTAGCCATTATTGAGAAAAATACCAATCTTTCTGTACGAAATGAGGCTCGTAGTTGGGAAGTCAAAATCATACGTACAAAAAGTGAAAAAAAAGGCAAGGGCTGAAGGCGTGCAAAGTTAAAAATAAGCCCAACGGTGATGACAAGGAAAATTTCACTGCTAAAAGTCATGCTAAGGAGCTTCACACAAATTTTTTGCAAACATTTTTTTGTATCATAATGAACGACAAAACATTTATTAGAAGAAGAATTAGTATCTTCCATTTAATTCCAACTACCTTTGCTTATCTTCGACAGATACGCGTATTTCGTCTACAATGTGCAGACTTCTTCAGTGTCTCGTACTAATAACTCGACTGGAGTCGAGTTAGTCGAGTTATTAGTACGAGACACTGAAGAAGTCTGCACATTGTAGACGAAAATACGCGTATCTGTCGAAGATAAGCAAAGGTAGTTGGAATTAAATGGAAGATACTAATTCTTCTTCTAATTTCTAGTTACAGGTATTCCACTAAACAGCTCAAACCCTCTAGGATTCAAAACATTCATACTTACCATTACCATTACACACCATTACCAAGCATTTCGGGACAAAGAAGGTGTCCAAAATCCCAAAGAAGTGTTTTAATTGGCAGGCCATACACAGATAAAAATAAATATTGAATTTTCTGCGTTATCTAATGCACATAAAGGGAATGCTAGATTGGCCAGAAAATAATGGGATATTTAATGTAAATTTAAGCCAGATAACGCCTGAATCCATCCTGTTGTATGAAAGATTGCCAATATTGTTGTATGGCACAGGAAAAGTTGCAAACAATTTCGTTGTTTACGCCTCCTCCCAAGTAGCACACAAAACATCTTTAATATTCAACACCTAGTTTTATTGTTTCATTTCAGTAAATCTGCAGTAACAAAAAGCATTTTTTGTTACAGCGGAGTGTACTTCACGTATGCTATATACTAGGTATTGCATTGGTGTTGCTCAAATGGTTTGCCAAGACAATTCAAAACAAACATTGGAGTTAGTCGAGACCTGTTTGCCTTTGTAAACTTGCAGTTAGGTAATCTTAATCATGACGTTGCATACTTAATATTTTCCAGTGTATGTGATGTTTATTATGAAGAAATGTTGACCTCC
Source organism: Aedes japonicus (assembly GCA_034211315.2). Classification (NCBI taxonomy): domain Eukaryota; kingdom Metazoa; phylum Arthropoda; class Insecta; order Diptera; family Culicidae; genus Aedes; species Aedes japonicus. The sequence continues at coordinate 14,659 of JASCZW010011377.1, forward strand.
AGTGCAACATGACAAACTTGTTCCAATGAAGCGTTCTGATACTTAAGATCTCCCAAAACACGTTTTTTGAGCCACATGCGCTACTTAACGAGAACGCAGCATAAAGTGAATAATGTTACGTTTTTGCAACGTTCAATTGCACATTACCACGCAGTTATGACGATTAAAATATCTCCAAATGAAATGCACATTGCCGACCACATGTATTTTGATATTAATGAAAAAATAATCAATTCATAATTTGATCAAAGGTTGATGTTAATATATGCCTAACAAAGAAAATGGCTTAACGTGCTCGTTATGCAACCTCTAAAGGCTATAATTTTCATAATAGTGGCTATTACTATTTAACTTTTAAACAAGGATAACTCAAATAGTGAGAGCAAACTATTTTCATTTTCGGCTGCCCTAACTAATTAATTTCAATAACATAGTTACCTACGTAAAGCTGAATTATATTAACTTCCCAAACAAAATATACTGTTGTGAGATTACTAGTTGTGCGTAAGGAACATAAGCTGTTATGATGAAATTTGTCAGAAGCAGATAATTTAGCTTCTACAAGAGAGGCTCTAGGAGTGGACAGTTATTTATTATGACAACGAACGAATATAAATGAAGACCGAGTGAATCCTAGAGGGTTTGAGCTGTTTAGTGGAATCCTTGTAACTATAAATTAGAAGAAAAATTAGTAATCTCCATTTAATTCCAACTACCTTTGCTTATCTTCGACAGATACGCGTATTTCGTCTACAATGTGAAGACTTCTTCAGTGTCTCGTACTAATAACTCGACTTATTAGTAAGTCGAGTTATTAGTACGAGACACTGAAGAAATGCACATTGTAGACGAGAATACGCGTATCTGACGAAGATGCAAGGTAGTTGGAATAAATGATTACTAATTTTTCTTCTAATTATAGTGAAGACAGAGTATTGATTATTCCGTTTAGCATAACGGCAGGTTTGAAATTGAAAGATACAAGTTGAAAACGAGCGGTGGGCATTTGAACGGTAGTATGCGATCAGGCACATATTTTTTACCAAGCAACCCCAGTGCAGGGTCGGCAAAGGGTGGATACCAGTCAAGGGATACATGCTATTTCTAAACAACCCAAATTTGGTACGATGGACTCAAATTCGTCTTAAGTATGGCTACCCAAAATTGATTAAAGATGGTTAGGAGTAACACGTTGACAATTAGTAAGCATCGATCGGATTCAAGCCGATTTTGACGGTTTGTCATCTTACCACTACGAACTATCTTGACTCACCTTTGGGTAGCCATACTTAAGACAATTTGAGTCCATCATACTCAAATTTTGTTATTAGAAATAGCGTGTAGAAAACAAAATCAATGATTACACAAAAATCTGTTGACCCTATTTCCAGAACAAAATTGTTGCTATGCTCCCAACTATAACCTAATCTATTCAACACATAGTATACGTTGGTATTGATAAAATTTGAAATGTATCAGCACCTGATTGTATATTTTTCAAATTGCTTATTTAAATCAAAACTTAAGCAATGATGTATGTATAGAAGAGATTCTAATGTTATGGATATGGAATAATCGATATATCATAACCGAAAATAATCATAATAAAGTTCTTTTAAATTTGTTGAATATAAATTTGTTGCATGCAATTTTGTGTTGAGTCATGCGAATAAAGCTTCAAATGAAATGCTTAGAGTAGCAATAAAAATAAAGTTTTCGTCTTTTAAAAGTAACCTGCTTTAAGCTATCATACGGTTGAATTTTTCTGGCTAGTAGTTTTCACGATAAAAAAAGCATAAATAATTGCAATTGATTGTAATCTAAGTTCTACACAAAAACATATTTATTACGGTTTGATATTTTCCACATATATTAAGATAATTTCATTTAGAAACAGTTGTGTCTACCATTGTAATTTTTTTTTTGTGACCTAGACCTTAATTATGGATGATCAAATTGCAAACAATCCAGACATTGAATGCATGGAAGAGTAAGTAATACAAGGATGTTGCTTTATTATTCCTTATGAACCTCTTAATGAAATCCCCACTCAATTGTTAAGTATAGTTAAGTAAAGAAACATGATGTAGCTTCTGAATTATTCTAATTCTTTGTTCTATTTGATCTAAAATATTTGTTGAAATCGTATATGACATTAGTGTTTTATTTGTAATGCCAATTAAATTTTTTTTCCAGTACGTTATGTATATTCTTTGAACAAATAAGCAGCTGTTAGTATGGTTTAATATTAAATTTATTACTAATTTATAATGTGGAATTCAGTTTTTTTCTAATAATAAGTAAATCAGGTATACGTAAACAAAGAAAACTAACTATCAAACTAATTATGTTACTATTTTCCAGATATCTACAATTTAGAGATTTCTGCATGGACAAACATCAAAGATGCATTCACGTGTTAGGATTAGAATATAATTATTTTAGCCGGTAGTGTATTTGGTTTGTTCGTAGATGCCATATTCAAAATTTTGCTATACAAAATCAGATTTTAAAATTTCACTAATTCTTCCACAGTTTGAACATATTATGAACCTGTAACGATTGATTAATCTTCGAATGAATCATAAATCTGATTCTTCCATATGTAAACATAATTTTACACAAATGTTTCTTTTCCAAACTTAGAAGCAATGCTCAATTCTCAAGGATTTATTCAAGGGTGTTAATATTTTTCGTAGTAGAACAGAATTTTGATCCATAAATCCGAAAGCGTTTAAAAATTAAATTTAAACCAACACGATTTTCGAATCATTTTGTTTCTCAATTTTTTGATCAAGAATATTTTTTGATGAAGATATCCTTTAAACAAAAGCTATCCTCGCATTCATTTAAACATCGGTATCATCTCACTTTCTTGCAACGCGAATAAGAATATTTGAAAGTTTTATTAAATGCTATTGCAACTCTGTAGAAACAATGTCAAGTTGCAAATAGCCTCCACCCTTGCGCTTTTTGCGTTGCTGTTGTGTATGATTTTGAGGTACATAGCCAAACAAAACCATCTCTAACTTGTTTCGAGAGCGATTTTTATGCTTTATTGAAACAAATTGTGCTACTTGGGCTTTAGCTTGGATTTAAACGAGGGGGTATTTTACACGCTTGTTAAAATTAATTATTTTTTTCTGTGTATGTAGTTATGTAGTTATGGTCCATATGTAGTTATGGTTGAACTATCGGCATTTTCAATGAGGATGTGTACAAGAAAGAATGTATGCAAAAGCGGTTGCTACCGTTTATCCGAAGCCACGACTCTCTAACTCTGTTTTTGCCTCTTGTCACTATGCGCAATTCTTCCTGGAATGGTAGAAGGTACAAAAGGTCAAATACGTGCCAAAAACAGCCAATCCATCGAACTGTCCAGAACATCGCCCAATAGAAAAGTACTGGGGTCTAGATGAGCGGAAACTCTTCGAAACTAAGAAGAAATCAAATGGTACCAATGATGTCAAGAGAAGATGGAGAATCGAAGATGAGGAAAATTTGAGAAAATTTCGAGAATTTTACCCAAAAAAGAGATTAACATCTTAACTTTTCTTGGGTTTTAACATTTTGTGACGAATAAGGTGTGTCGGGTCACCCGGATTTCAAATTGACATTGTGGAAAATTTATATAAACAAATTTAAAGTCTTTGCTGTCAAAATGCTTATTAAAGTCTTAATTTTCAGTTTCATGTGAGTACTGTCCAGTTTGACCCGATTTGCCACATGGAATCTGTGTTACCACTATTCGTGAGGCGGTGACAGATACACATTTTCATTGGATCATTCTTTTCGACGCCTCGAACTTCATAATTTTTCATGAATAGTCTACTTCTAGCTTTGAAATGAAACAATCACCATCTTGGCCATTGCCGGACAACCCGGATGACTCAGGGGAACCATTTCAGGAGGAGACAAATGTGGATTTTCACCGAAACGTTCGACGGCTGAATTTCCGAACTGTCCCGGAATGGCCATCATCGGTATTAGTCCATTTCAAGGCAAGAAGTAGACTATTCATAAAAAATCATGAAGTTTTAGCCGTTGAAATGCATGTTTCGTTAAAAGTATGTATTAGTCTCCTTCTAGAAGGATACTTTGGAGCATCCGAATTGTCCCGAAAAGGTCATTGTAGTCATTGGGCCATTTCTAGGCTAGAAGTAGACTACAGACTGGACTCGGAAAAAATGAGACACGCCAAAATGATCACCAGAAATTCATTTTAAATCAGATACTTCTCAAATTTTCAGGATTAAATAACTATATGTTTCAAAATAACTATATGTTTTAACATAATTTATTTATTGAATTTTCTCACCCAAGCTGTATACTCGTACATTTCTCTTAACACTGCTCATGAGATCTTGGGCGAAGCTTTGTCCATCTTCCTTACACAATTTCTCCCAGTTTTCTTCAAAGCTCATCGGTTTTGAATGTTTTTCCCCTTTTCTTCAACTTCTTCTTCATTATCGCCCAAAACTTTTCGATCGGACGAAGTTCTGGTGTATTTGGCGGGTTAGCCTCCTTCGGGACCACATTAAATCCAATCCATTACAGGCTTCGCGTAATGGCTCGAAGCGAGATCCGGCCAGAACAGCTTGGGACCACGGTGAGAGCCGAGGAAGGGCAGCAAGCACTTCTGCAAGCATTCCTCTCGATAAATCTGCCCGTTTATGGTGCCGGTTGTAACGAACGGCTTGCTGTACTCGCAGATCGCCTGCCACAACAGGTACTTATTCGCGAATTTGTCCATCTTTCTCTTCCGGAACTTTTGCGGAACCTCCAACACGTAGAGTAGCCCGTTTCATGGTCTGCTGGACGAACCACTTCGACGAATTGACCTTTTTGGCCACGTCTAGGGTGGAAAGGTTCAGGTTATTCTTAAAGTACTGCCTTATCTTCCGCGCCTTCTCTGGGTATTCCGCTTTCGGTTATCGGCCGCTTCCAGCCTGGTCTTTGTCTCCTGGAACATCTTCAAAACGCGGGACACGGTGAAATGGTGGATTCCAAGCCTTTTGCCGATCCATCTGTGCGTCTGACCAGGATTATCGATCACCGCGCCCAAGATTTGCTGCCATAGCTCTTCTCATTTTGAATGCATCTTGAAAACTACTTGACAAATCGCGATAAAATTTAAAAAGTTACAGCCAAAACAAAGTGTCGCATTTTTTCCGGGTCCAATCTGTATCCAGAATTTGCGAAGTTGATAATTACTTGAACAGAACCCATATCATTATGTTATAAACATGATGTAGGAAGCATTCATAGGATATGATATTCGTTTTATGGATGTTTTACTAAACACCTGGTTGACCTAAAAGATGTTCAAAACTTTATTGCGAATTTTTTTTTTCACTGAAGATTGATTCGATGATCCACTAGAATGGCCAACTAAATCGGGGTGGCAATGTTACTCCATCCCTCCTTATTCAATTATCGACGCTAGAACTACATGAACTCAAGTGAATGTGATTTCCATTCCTTTTTTTTTTGCCCTCTTTTTACAATGCCTTCATAGGATTATATCCGTGCCTGATCCCTCACGGCATGAATTGGGATTTTAATTGTAAGAGCACCTCGACCGGAAACGTGTCGATTGCAGCATCCTGGAATTATCTCTCTTTCTCGTACATTTTCACCCGAGGGAATTGACCGCTGGATATGTAAGACAGTTTTTTATTTTTAAATTTATTGTGTAATAATGTTCAACAAGTGATATCAGATAAAGCTTCTGGTGACCGACTGTGGCAGTGAATGTTGTTCGACTACAGCAGTTCTGCATATCAGTTATCCTCCATTGACTGTATCTGATGGATTCAGACGGCCTCGGTTGCATCGACAAGGAACCGTATCAAATTTATAATTCATTTTAGATTTAATAACAATCATAATGTGTACTCCGAAACTCACTTTTCATGAGCAGTCTATCCATCCTAAAACAACACTGCTGTATGCATAGATATGGATGTCAGAGCCTCAGTCTATCATTTTCACAAAGGGAACTGGAAGGCAGGAAGGAAGGAAGATTTCCGAAGGGGACAACAAAAACACACTGACGCTCTACCGCTGCTAGTGCACACTGTTGAGAACTTAATTTGATTTGAACTTAATTGAAATATGCAACCTTATCCAGCTTAATGAATATTCATTTAACCTGCTATCGATAGCTGTTGCCATATTCTGCTGCTGCTGCTGCTGCTGAGCTGCCCCAAACAAGTATATCCAATGCCACGCAGTCTGCTGTCTCTTGGTCGATTATGGCACAGGGAAGCCCAGTACTCCCTTCAACCGAGTTACGGTTTAACTGCTTCCGACATACAATGATGAGCTGTCATATGATATTCTCTTGCTTTCATAATCTTTAAAGACTTTCATCTCAAACAAGCATTATTGATGATGGCGGTGGTTGAATGAACTTTGGTTATTTGATTTCGGCTTTTTGTTACTATTTACTAGAGCTCAAAGGTAGGTATACAATATGAGTGTACACGGAAAAAAATTCGTGCCCAAATTCGTCAACAACAGTCATGAATTCGAGAACAAGCAAAAATACACCGAATGAACTGAATAACGCAATTCCCAAGTAACAAATTCAATTTTAAGGTACACTTGAAGAAGTTCTCAAGACTAATTTCATAAAACCACGCATAAAATTAGATATTGTACATAACATCGATAAAACAGCCATAAAACCCTCATAAGTTCCAAAAGGCCCATACTACAGGAGGTTCTCAAGACTATTTCCCAAGGTTCGCTTAAAACTTGATAGTTTTATCGGTACATACTTGTAAAGACATTCAAAACCACGCTCGCCATTTTTTCAATGGTTTTATCTAAAACTACCATAAAACGCAAATAAAACTTATATTGCTTGCACAAGACTAACAAAATTTTTTGAGGACCGCGATACGTTCATCTTTATTTGTTCTATTTTTGAAAAAGATGAATTACGCTTGAATAAAACTTGTTTGAATTGCTCAAGGTAAACAAGACTTTCGTAAGATAGCCAAACAATGCGGAAACCCTATTAAAGAGTCTTTGTAAACCGCCAATTGTGCCAAACATACTATAATTGGTGCGCTGTGGAGGTAACCGCAGCATCAAACTATTCCTCAGGGCTCGGAGTTGCACGTTGATGTTGATTTGCTCCAGAAGATCAGGACAGTCGATGCGGCCTTGCAAGATGTCTGCGATTAACAACGCCCTGGCTGTATCTCTACGGGCTGACAGGGACTCCAAGTTAATCAGACGGCAACGGCTTTCGTAGCTTGGCAAACGATAAGGATCCGTCCACGGTAGTTTACTTAGTGCAAATCCAAAAAACCAGCCTCTACTCTAACGACACCGTTGTTGTAATGGGGAGTCAACACAACCGAGCAATACTCTAATATAGAACGACACAAGGAGCAGAACAACGATTTGAGGCAGTAGATGTCCGTGAAGTCTTTAGCAATCCGGAAGATGAAACCCAGAACGCAGGAGGCTTTGCCGACAGCGTACGAGATATTCTGCTTGAAGGTGAGTTGGGTGTTCAGAATTACTCCTAGGTCCTTGACTTGACTGACGCGCTCAATTTCGGTGCCCAACAAGACATAATTGAATAATTTTTCTTGTGCGAAAACGAGATAACTGTGCATTTGGCCGGGTTGACATCCACCAGTCGGAAAAAGCATTCAGCTGACGTTGTAGAAAGTGACAGTCATCGAGTGAGTGCACTCGAAGTTAGAGTTTCAGGTCATCTGCGTATGATAGTCGTGGTCCTTCGAAAGCCAAATTTACGTCGTTGAAGTAGATAAAAAAAAATCAAATGTTCAATGTTCTTCGTCATAATTACAGTTTTCAATTTATTGTTTTTAATCACCAGCGTAAGTCGATAAAAAACAACAAAAAAACTCTAGCTTGAATATGCTAACAATGGTTTTGGGAAGAATAACAGATAATAATATTGCCTCGATGGTGGAAACATCAGTTGGGCGAAAAATAATCTTTCCTCGTGATCTATATGCTAAACCTAACGTCGGAAGAAGTGCGCTGTGTAGTAGATCACTGAGCGATTCCAGCGCACTACTTCTGGCTTTAGATTAAACGGTGGTGGAAATACGATAGCGCACTACCTGGAGCGTTAGGTTTAACTTGCACAACTGGCATAAAATCAATTATCATGAGTTATGATTTTCGGTTTTCAACTGGTGACACATTGCGCCATTTAATTTGATTCGTTACAAAAAATGGGACGCATAACGCATAGACCCTCCTGATAAGTTAGTCTCAGTAGGCTGCGAACTTTTCCAAAACTTTTATAAGGTTTTATGAAAGTTGCGCAACGATGTCTTGAGAGGGGAATCAAGTATCTTATAAAATTACTTATAAGGTGAATAACACTTATAAATGATGTAGTTTTATGGAGGTTTCTTCAAGTGCTCTTTAATCACTCTTAAGAACTGTTAATAAATTAAAACCACCTTAACTTGGAAAATGCCCTGATAAAACCAGATGATCTCCATAATACTTTGATGAAACTTCCATAAAACTTGAATAAAACCAATTTGCATTTGAATTGTTACGTAGGTTAAGAACTAAATCACATTCAAAGGTAAAAATCCTGAAAACGTGAACTAGGGCACGGTCCGTTTTCATTTTTGGGAACGCTTTTGTTTCTGTGTATAAAGGTAAAACATGAATTGGCATTCAACAGAAATGTCTCCATCGACCAACTAAGATGAATCTGGGACAATTGAAAAGTAGATAAACTGAAGCAAATTTTGAAAACCTCACTCCATGGTTGGTGGTTCAAATCACGTTCTTATTAAGTTCCCATAGTTTGAATTTAGTTTGGCGCTGGCATTGCAAACACTACTTAAGAGGGAATTCTTGAGTGAAACTAAAGTTTTGTGATTGCATTGCTTTAACAATTTACATTCTGACTACGGTTGGTAAATAACTGGACAATGCGTACCACTAGTACTGCGCAGACCTGCAAGTTTTCCTTTCCAATGTGTTCCCAAGCCTCTTGTCCAGAAACTTCTATCCCTATCTTCCCATGGTGCCAACTGGTGCCGACTACGTTAAGGAGTGTATCGAAAATAAGCTATCCACAAACTTTTTTTCAAATTATGTTGAAAACCGATATTTTATTCATACAAAAAATTGATCCTTTATTGTACGAGGTTATACTTGAACATAATGAAGACCGGATGAAATTTAAGTTATTTCTTCACGAATTTTCGAACTTTGGATCGAATGCTCTGCATCAAGTTCCGGACAAGTGTTGCATCGCATTTTTTGGACGCTTGAGCCTAATTTTTTTTTTGAGCTCCTGCATGTTCCCAGCTGCCTTACCAGTCTTCTTGAAGACCCACTTCACGATTCCCCAGTAACGTTCGATGGGTCAAAGCTGAGGGCAATGTGGTGGATTGATATTCTCAACGAAATCTATACCCTTTTCCGCAAGCCAATTGAGAGTGGTTTCGGCATAGTGAGCCGACGCTAAATCTGGCCAAAACAGTGGAGGTGTACTATGCTTCTTATATAATGGCAACCATCTCTTCTGGAGACACTCAGATCGATAGATTTTCGCATTTATAGTTCCGGTAGTGTAAAAAATGGTTGACTTCAAACCACTGGAACATATTGCTTTCTATACCAGTACCTTTTGAGCGAATTTCTCCATTTGAATCGACCTGTCCGCATCGCTCACATCCTCCCCAACGACGGCAGTAAAGTATTGTGGACCTCGAAGGATTTTTGAGTCCTCCTTTACATAGGTCTCATCGTCCATCAAAACGCATGCATCCGGACACTGCAAAAGACGCGAATACAATTTCCGGGCCCTTGTTGCTGCTCGCTTCTTATGTTCTGCACTTTGTTTCGAGATTTTCTGCTTCTTGTAGGTCTTCAGGTGGTTTCGCCTCTTGATATGCTCATTCCGACACTCGTTCCTGCTTTTTTGGCCAAATCACGTATTGACATTGATTTGTTCTTCATGATTAGAGATACCACTTTCTGCTCCAGTTTCGGGTTGGAAGAACCGGGTTTTCTGCCTCTTCCTGGTAGCTCATCCAAAGAATAGTGTTCCCCAAACTTATTAATGATGGTTTTAACACTCGCATGATGAATTCCAAACCGCTTCGCCAATTTTCGCATAGTAATACCCTTCTCACTTAGCCATGTGTCCAGAACCTTAATTTTCACATCCTTTTCAATACGCGACATTTTGAAAATACAGAATTTGAACCGCACAAACAAGTAAACATAAGAAAGCTGACAGTCAAATGCACAGCATGCAATGTTCAGAGCATAAAAAACCATTACAAATACATGCGTACAACGCAAATGTATGTGGATAGCTTATATTCGATACACTTCTTATAAGTAACCATAGAAAAGTAACGAACCCCAGTGTGACCTTGATCGTATGCTAACAGGGAAGTCTGCTCACTTCAAAGGGTGCTGCCTATCTGAAGGTCTGCTGACCATATTACAAAAATGTTGACCACCACCGAGATAACTCTGGAAAACGCGGTCAATTTTCTGTTCGCAGGAACTTGGGATTTCTCCGGAAATGAACAAAGTTACGAAGGTCAAACGAGCATCGAAGCTAACATTACTACACTGCAAATTGCGGGGAGGACCATGAGTTCGACATTTTCGAGAAGGTGTGCAAAGCAACACGGAAGTCGAAGAGCCGGAAGTCAGAGCACATTAAGGAAGTGAAAGAAGATAGTGAAATAAATATTGAACCGTCGTCAGGAAATGAATCGTCATCGGATGAAACGGAAGAGGAATTCGAGATTGGCAAAACCTACGACAACGAAGGGAGCGTTCTCACGAAAGTCAATCTGAAATTCGGGGAGTCTTGGAAAACCGTCTTGTGCGAATTGGATTCCGGTGCTAATATCAGCCTTATTGGACAAGCTACGCTGATGAAGCTTTCCGGTGTTCAGCTGATACCATCTAAGTTCCGCCTGTGAGCTTTGGTGGCAACCCAATAAATGTGCTGGGACAAGTGAAGGTGCCATGTCGTCGGTCGAGCAAGTGTTTTATGTTGGTGCTTCAAATAGTGGATGTTAACCATCGTCCACTGTTATCTGCAAGAGCATGTCGTTAACTCCGACTTGTGAAATTTTGCAACACACTTTCATTAGGCAAGCTGGAGTCAGACAGCTTATCAACCCAGACGGACAAGCTGTTCCACATCTACCGGGTAAAAGCACAGAAACTGGTAGATAGTCATAGAGAACTGGTTACTGGCTATGGAAAACTCCCAGGAACTGTTAGTTTGGAAGTAAATCACAATGTCAAACTGACAATCCAAGGTTCACGACGGGTGCCTATAACGAAGAGTTGAAAAGTGAACTGGAATCCTTTGAGAACGACGGCATAATTGTTAAAGGAATAAATCATCCCGATTGGGTGAGCAATATTGTGATTGTACAACGTGGAGGCCCGGAATCAGGAGTTCGAATTTACTTGGATCCAATTCCACTTAACAAAGCGCTCAAAAGACCGAATCTTCAGCTCGTGACGTTTGACGAGATACTTCCGGAGCAGGGCAAGGTGAAATTTTTGTCCACCATGTCGTACTGGATAAAGAAAACAGCAAGCTGACAACGTTCTGGACTCAATATGGTCGTTACAGTTGGACACGTCTTCCGTTTGTATTTACAACAGCACCGGAGATTTTAAAAATCAAGTTGCAGATGGGACGGTGTTTAGTAAATCGTGGATGATTTGCTCGTATTCGGCATTGGAAATACTTTTGAGGAAGCATTAGCAAACCACAACAGCTGCATCGAAAAACTTCTATGTCGTCTGCAGCTTCACAACGTCAAGCTCAACAAGTTGAAGTTTAAACTGTGCGAAAAGTCAGGGAAGTTCTACGGACACGTTATCACCGACGATGGTCTCAAGCCGTATGAGTCGAAGATCATTGATATTCGTGAACTTCTAAGGCCGCAGAATCGGATGGATGTCCATAAATTCGTGGGAATGGTCTCATATTTTGGCCGTTTCATCAAGAACCTTAGCGCTAATATGACCAACCTTAGAAAGCTGATCCTGGAGACGGAACCTTGGAAGTGGACCTCTGTGGAAGAGAACGTGTTCAGTCAGGTAAAATCGCTGGTATCAGATATAAAAACACTGATATCTTCGATGGAAAGCACCTCTTGCTATCGAGTACGATGTTGAAAACCCGAAAGCTACGATCAAAACCGATCACAAACCGTTTTTAACTGTGTTTCGCAAACCACTTTTACAGCACCTCATCGTTTGCAACACATGATACTCAACCTTCAGCGACACAATTTGTCAAAAGTATTTGTAACCGGCAAGGATGCACTATCTCGTTACCGAACGTTACTCGCACTACCACCGTTACCGAGCATCGAGACTCAAGATGAGTACAGGAAGGAGCGTATTTTTAAGGCGTTCGAAGCAATTCAAGCGGTAGAACTAAGCAACTTTCTTCGCGTGTCAAGAACTCAGTTGGACGAAATTCTGCAGGAAACGGAAAAGGACCAAACCATGCAGCTGATCATTAATTACCTGCCGTAAACAAATTGATGGACCTGTCATATGTTCACAGTACAGGTATACCTCGATAGTACGTACATCAACTTTCTTACTTCATATCGCAATCAAATAAAAACTACTGATTGAATCTGCAATCTCATATAACAATAAGAAAGAACAGCTTCTGTTCTTTCTTTTGGTTGTATTAGATTTCCGATACAATCAGTAGTTTTTATACAATTTCGATTTGAAGTGAGAAAGTTGATGTACGTAATATCGAGGTATACCTGTATATAGCAACTAGTACATGTATATTGACTACTGACTACTGGACCGACCACCAGATGGCAGGGTAACCACATGAAAAATCGGAACATTTAGTCGCTTTATTTTGATGCATGCTTTACGCAATAGCAACATTTACACCGTGTCGAATATATTCTCATACAAAATAAAACTCTATTTATTCCCAATCGATAATCCAGATTTTATTTATAGCTTTACCCATTATTTTGCAATATAATACTGATCAACTACAGCATATGTTTTTGAATAGCACCGCCTTCAACCTTCTTGACCAGCTCCAGACTTCCATCGGCATTTCGTCGTTGTGGTCATTCACCTTCGCCGGCATGTATGACCATACGAAATAATCCAAGGGATTCAGATCTGGTGAACTGGGAGGCCATTCATTCTTGTCCAAAAAGTCGGTCAAATTTTCGCGGCACCAGCCTTGAACGAGATTTGCAGTATGCGATGGCGTTCCGTCCTGCTGAAACACATAGTGATCATCTCCAAACACTTCTTGTACATATGGCTTGACAACTTTCTCAAAAACTTCGGTTTTATAATATACGGCATTCACTTTTACGCCTTTTTCGATAAAAAAAACCAGTAGTAATTTGCATCGCTTGCGAATTCCTCCCCAAACCATCACTGACGCAGGCACTTTGGAACCGTCAATATTCCTATCACTCTCTGGGACAGTTCTCGAAGAGAGAGAGCCCACAATCTGTCGTTCTGGACATTGTTGGGTTGTTGCAAGAAGAATTACTTTTCGTCGGAAAAGATAAATTCTTCCTCCACGATCTCGAAACATTCAGATCTATGGCCATTTTACGTACAGAGCGCTGTGATTTTCGTCTAATCCGTCCCCTGACCACTATAACAACTCGTGCAGTCCGCACCGTACGAGTACGACCGGATCTCTTCCGGTCATCCATCGAGCAGGTGTCACGGTACCTTCAGATGGTTCGGTACACAAAATCCCGCTTTACTCCGAGGTTTTTCAAACTTCTGAAAATAGCGCCCGTGCGCTCACCTTTCAAAAACTTTTTTATCGCCACAGCACGAAACTCCTTCATCGCTGGTAAAAGATAAACACCGAATGAAAACAATCGGTGATAACCTAAAGGCGTTTGTATAAACATAGTACAAAACTACACCAACATATACGTGAAGCATTAGGCTGATGCAAATTTCGAAATGTTTGCTCCCCTAAGCTTAATCGGCACCAATTTGGGTCCTGATAGTCCCCAAAAAATTTGAACACATTTGGTTTTAATTTGGCTTTGCACACGCTATTCAAAGTTTGTATGGGAATTAGTATGAAGAATCTCAAAGTTACATTTCCAGATCCCTAACATCTTGATATTAAGTTCTTAAACCGAATCTAATATAGATTCATATAGTGTAAGTTGTCAACTATCAAAATGCCGAAGATACCTGACATGTAAATTTTATACAAAAATAGTTATTTAAAAAAAAAAGAAAATATACAAACTTTAGGTATGATGTTTTATTCTAATTTTTGTTTTCTAATTATTTTATTATATTTTATATTTATATATTATATATATATATATATATATATATATATATATATATATATATATATATATATATATATATATATATATATATATAAATGAAATGCTGTCCGTTCGTGACAGCATAACTAACGAACGACTAAATGGATTTACTTGAATTCTTTTTTATTTTGTTCGTCTTGGTTCCCAACAGGTTTATAAAGGGTGTATTTGATAAAAATGGCACACAGAAAATCTTCTGTAACTTTTGAATCGTATGAGTAATAAACCTAGAAATTTGAGTAGATCTTATCCATAGTGTATTATTTACATTTAGTAGTTCCAGTCATGTCGTCGAAACAAGAAATAGTCCGTGAGAAAATTTTGTGCACTCACAATCAAAATCCAGGGGCGTCCCACCGGTGGATTGCTAAAAGGCTTGGAATTGCAAATACAATTGTGTCTCGTGTAATAAGAACCTTCAAGGAGCGTCTGAGTGTCCAAAGGAAGGAAGGGAGTGGTCGTAAAAGTGGTCCAATGGACAGTAAAATGGCCAGGAAAGTCGTACAACAATTCAAGAACCGTCCAAACATGTCAATTCGAGATGTCGCTAAAAAGTCTAAGGTGTCAGTCGGTTTTGTGCAGAAAACCATGAAGCGTGCTGGGTTACATATTTACAATGTGCAAAAAGCCCCAAACCGGAATGAAAAACAACACATCACTGCGAAAACCCGCGCCCGGAAACTTTACACGAAGCTGCTCACCAAATCCGGTTGCATCGTGATGGATGACGAAACATACGTCAAGGCCGACTTCCGTCAACTTCCTGGGCACGAATATTTCGTTGCCAAGTCGAAGTTCGATGTTCCGGAGGATGTTCGAAAGAAGAAACTATCGAAATTTGCAAAAAAGTTTCTAATCTGGCAGGCGATTTGCGGATGTGGTGAAATAAGTGCTCCCTTCATCACTTCCGGAACAATAAACGGTGCGATTTACACGGAAGAGTGCCTTAAGAAGCGTCTCTTGCCATTCATTAAGAAGCACAAAGGATCAACTCTGTTTTGGCCTGATCTAGCATCCTGCCACTACGCTCGAAACGTATTGGAGTGGTACCGAGCCAACGGAGTCAATTTTGTGCCAAAGGATATGAACCTACCAAATTCACCGGAACTTCGTTCATTTGAAAAATTCTGGGCAATTATGAAAACGGAACTTCGCAAACATCCCAAAACTATAAAAACAGAGCTAGAATTGAAGAAAATTTGGGTAAAAACAACAAAAACACTGGGAAAATCGGTTGTACAAAATTTGATGGGTGAAGTGAAAAGGAAGGTGCGGGCATTTGGGATGGGAGACGAAACTGAATAAATCAAATGTTATAAATCAAAACTCATTAGTAGTTCTTCATTCCCTGCAAATTTCAAGAAAATCCGATAATCAGTTTAATTTTGATGAGTATATATGTGTGTGCCATTTTTATCGAATACACTCTTTATAAAGAAAAAAATTAGAAAAATTCACTGGAAAATGAGAAAAAATCATATATACCAAATTGTTATTTTGTATGAGAATATCATAAAATGCTGGACAGTAAGACCGTATTTAGTTTTGTAAGGAGAAACCGTTGGAAGGTTTTATAATGGCGTCGTAAGTAACAAAAACAGAATAAGAGGAGAGAATCACTCATTGTTACTTAGGACCTTTTGAAAAGTTATGCGAAAAATGATAATACACTGGAGTCGCTATTTCGCAATTTTTTATGGGGTTTTCGGAAAAAAATACGTGGTTTTCTGAATCCACGCGAGTATATACCGTTCGATTAGATTTGGGCAGAAACGCGTGTAAAACAAATCTTTTATGGCTCTTACGAAGTATTCGTTAACTACGCATTTTCAAGCGGATTCAGGTTTTTAAGTAGTTTTTTTGAAATCGTTTCGTTGCAAAAAGCTATCTCAGCCTCAGCGATTTATAAGGTGTGGATGCACGTAGAAATTGGAGCGTTTGTATTGGTGACACCTCGAAGCGAGATGTAAATTCTCGATCAACAATAGAATAGGGCCCATCAACATTTGTAAACAAACACTTCTGAGTCCTTTTTTTTCGCAAGCCATTGGCCACCCACGTAAATCAATACCATAATCATGTAAATAGGGGAAAGTTTTTCCTTACACGATGATGCTATAGTGAAGAATTGAAGTGAAGCTCTACGAAGGCTAGCCTACATTCCACAATATCTTCAAAGTGCTGCATTTCTATACGACCTTTTGGATGATTCCAATTCGGATATATATATGTCGCCATTGGATCAATAAGTGTAATTTGTTTTCGTTGTAATGCATTGAAGTTTCCAAGTGAAACAACAGAACCTTTGCGTTCATTGGTTTCTGGATCAGGAAATGGTTCTAAAAAATTTCTGCAGAACATCCAGAGTTATAATGGTTGTTTTCAAATGTCTTCGTTTGGGGCAACGCACATAATAATAATTTAAAGTTTTCTCGGTTCATTCCTTAAGGCCAGTATCGACCTAAAAAGTAAAGAGGTTACGGAATTTTGTTCAATATTAGTTTAACAATTCTGTTGACAATCTGCATGGAACGAAATGCCACCTTCACTTACGGAATAATCGAGCGGAACATTTTCCCGAAAGTAAAAGTGACAGCTCTCATTAGTTTGCGTGGAAACCTTACAAATTCCAATTTTATTTTTCGTTCTGTTCAGGTGGATACTGGTGCAGAATTTTTTTTTCGATTCGTTACTTTTTCATTTCAGTAATCGAAATTAAAAATGGGTTTGGGATAGAAAAATACATTTCTTTCGAACACGATACCGACCTTTACATATTTTAAAAATTAGTAAATTGTGAAATTGTGAAACCGTCTACGTTACAGGTTCAATTTCAATTTTACCAAAAAGCGGGTCCATTGCTGCCACCGACCGACGCAGACCATAAATTTCTACAGATTTATTTCATGGAAAATTCGATCAGCAACATTATTCCATCACGAAGCGGGACATTGTACAACAATTGTAAGCGATGCTTCGTGAGCACAATGGATTGATTCAAATGTTCAAGACTGCTCTTGATCGAATGCCATCTAACAACCATAAGATTGTGATTCAAGCTAATTCCTCCTCAAATTTTACAAAACCCACCTGATGGAAAATTTAGATTCTGAAACCGGAGTCCCGAGAATCGACGATTTTAAACCCCCTTTCTATGCAATTAGACGCTTATTTAAGGAGATAAACGCATTTCTCTTACTCCAATTTTGCATAAGTAGTTTATTTATAAGCAGGACAACGTCTGCCGGGTCAGCTAGTATTATTATATAAATATGATTT